>OMKZ01007404.1:4867-15297 GCA_900302535.1 Neoniphon sammara | reverse complement strand
TCTCTCTCTCTCTCTCTCTCTCTCTCTCTCTGTCTCTGTCGAACTTGCAACCTTGTTCCTCTGATGAATCTGCCTTTCATTACCCGCTGTGCCACCTCCTCCCTCCCTGCTGCTTCCTACAACATATCGAGGAGACGATACATAACTCAGCTGCCTATGGAGGAGTTGTGAGAGATTATACAATGTCAAGACAGACAGAGAGAGATGGGGAGAGAGAGCAGTGGGTAATTTATACATTCTTCCTAGGAGCCCTGACTGCCTGTCTAGTCAACAAAAGAAGGGGGGAAACAGACAGATGTGCTTTACTGTACTGTGTGTGTGTGTGTGTGTGTGTGTCTCAGAGTGCAAAAAAAATGAGTCAAAAACAAGATTTTCAACTACTTATAAAGCATCTAAAAATAATAAAATCTTGTGTGTGCGTGTGTGCGTGTGTGTGTGTGTGTGTGTGTGTGTGGACCATCTGCCCCCAGGGGCTATACACAGTGAGGAAATTTCATGTTTCCATCCATTTCTAAAGCAACCTCTCACACTTTGGGCTGACAGTTGCTTTGAGGTATTTGCTGTCTCGCTCACTCGCAAACCAGACCAGACCAATCTCCCCACCTCACACACTCACACATATGCATGATTACGCACACGCACGCACGCACGCACACACACACGCACACACACACACGACAAGATGCAAACGCACACAAACACATACAAACACACACTAATCCTGGCCCGGGTGTTGAAATTGCAGTGATACATTTCTATAGAACTGCACTAGAAGGCAAAATTGCATAAATGCAACTTGGGAGAAAACCTTTTCACCGTTCCGGGGATTAAATCTTCCTTCTAAGCCCAGATCAAATATCTGATTGTTCAGGCTGCTGCCGCTTCAAGGTGAAGCAAACACACACATGCACACTCATTTTGATGATATAGATTAATGCATTTCACTCTTTTGCCCAGAATCTAATATTCTCAACTCTCATGGCAGCATATATTTTGCCTGTTGACAGAATCCGTTTCACCCTCTCTCTCCTGGAAGACAGCTTTAATTGCTTCATCTTCAATTAAACATAAGCCAATATCCCTGAACTAAATCCTCTTTACTTGCTATAATGCAGGTATCTTAATGCCTGTACGGAGGAGGAGGAGATCGAGAAGAGTAGGATTTTATGAGGCAGAGCAGATCAAGGTTAGTTCTTAAAAGACTAAGCGATTTAGCTTCCAGCTCTTTTTTTCTGCCTCTGTCACTGCATCTCTCTCTGTCTTTGTTGATTTTCTTAGTCTGCCTTTTTACCTTTTTAATTTTCTTTATCTCTCTGTCTTGGCTTGTTTTTGTCAGTCTCAATATCTGTCCGTCCCTCCTCCTCTGTCTCGCTTTGCCTTTCTTGCCCACATTACCATTGGCTGGCTGAGCGTCTGTCCAGCGTCTGGACAGGGCAGTCTTGTATCCTGTGATTTATACTCAGCTGAAAAACTGAACAGAGGTGACAGATTTTAAAAGCCAGTGTGCTATGAGGTTGGACACAGCTAGAATATATACTGTATGTAAAAGAAACAAAAATACACAGTTAATTCAGCACCACTGTAGAAATTGTTAGTGCATGGATGGGTGCATGTGTGCTAAAGTCTATAAAGTTGAGAAATTCATAAAGTTTAAAGTTTTTTAAGTTTAACAAAGAGTCCAAGTGTTGTTGAAGTCCAGGACAGGACCTTGGTCTATTTAACTGTGAGCCGTCTGCTAACAAATTAAAACCTTCAACATTTGAACAGCTAAGTCACCCAGTCTGACACTGACACAGGCATTCACTGAAACCTGGTTAGAACATATCACTAATTTTAATGTAGATCCACGCAGTGCTCACATGCAAAAGGCTAGAAAGGATAGTGCAATAGTAATTTATGTTAAGACCTGTTTGACTGCTACTGTACTGAACTCTGTCTGTATTGTCTCACTGCAGAAATGTTTGGAATTTCTTATTTTGTTGGGCTATAATAGTTTGTTCACAAGAACGGGGATTCATAGGCACTGACACTGTGACAGTGCTTTAGCACTTCTTGGCTTCTTTCTTTATGTCAGACCATCTCCAATTTATTTCTGAGGGCCATCTGAGCTTGCAGGGGTGGAAAGAGTTGTATAACATCTAAGTCTATATCTGCAGTTCTTTTTTTTTTTTACTTAAGTCAAACTTTAAAAAAATATACTCTTTTAGTTACGTTTTAGAAAAATGAACAATGTGATTCCATGCACTTCTATGTAGAGTTTGACTCTTATTGCAAATTGCAAAATATAATGCACAGAGTGGCCTGATTACTGCTTTTTGCTGACTGTTCACTGTAGGTGGCTTCATGATTTGTCAGTTTGCAACAGTGCAGTTTTTGATGCTTATAGCAGACCGAATCTGTACTTAGCAGATTTAAAATGTGTACGCTACAAAGCTTAAATAAAATATATAAGTAAAATTTTAAAAAAGAATCAAATCCAAATTACACAAAAAGCTACTCAATTACAATGACTGAAGTAATCTTCTGTAATTCATGCTGTGAGTTCCACAAACTTTTTTAAGGCCTCCAAACAATATTCCCTTCTTGTTTCCACCTCTGCCACATGAACTTCATAACTCCAAGACAACTTCCACTTTGTGCTGCATTCAGACTGTGCTTTTTTCTCCCAGAAAGGGTGAATGAACAAACTCTATCAGCATTAATGAAGGGCATTTTTGATGTTATATGGCCAACTGTGAACGTTCACAGGTTGGATGTTGAGGCTTGTGGACGTATGCAACATTTCGGATGGATTGTGATCTATAAAGGGGAATTGCATGGAAATGTGTGTATGCACTGTTTTTTAAATTTGAATATTTTTTGGCATACATACTTTTCCTGTTTTTTTGCTTATGTAACCTTTTAGTGTCGAATCCGTATGTTTTATAAATGAGGCCCGGGCTCTCTTTATATCTGGACTCAGAAATGGTAATCATGTGAGACTCATTCAAATTGGTTAACTGATGTTTATCAGCAGATCTACAGTGATCTTAATTCAACACAGGCTTTACAGAACCAATCTAACCAAACTTGAAAAACCCAACAAAATTCACCCATATCAAAACAATCTTAATCAATTGGCCAATAAAAGATAAGCTGACCTTAGTATTAGTGATCTCTGCCTTATTAGTTTCCTTTTCATTACAGATATGAGAATAAAGAAAACCCCACTGCCCTTTTTTCATTATGAGACACCTCAGGGGTTTTAAATGAACAAGCCTTTATGCATGATCTCTATTATAGTGAGCAATCTCACTCAAAAATTACAGAGGCTGAATTGGCACTGCGTTTCTTTGTAAGTTCTTTTTAACTCGTTGGTTGATAAACATGAACCAAAACATTTTGAATAAAAGATTTAATCCTCTTACAAATCAGTAATTATGTTGTTTCAATCAAGAGATAAAGCTTGGACGCTGGCTATGCCTAGGGAGCCCATTTCACTGGTTTGCCTACAGGTGACTTCAAAATAATGCACTTTGTCTGTGAGGAAAGCCAAACTGTAATTGTAAATTCACTAAATCACTCTTAGTAACCCCACAAAGTTTTGGAAGATGGTGAAATACAGTAAAAATAGAGGCTTTCCTCTGATCCTGTTCATGTAGACCCTGGCAGCTGCGTAATGACTGGGCAACAGGAAACAGACTCTGCTTTTAAAAGGCATTTTATCACCAGCAGCCATCTCTTTGGGAAGGAGTCGAAGGATAACCTTACCGACCCAACCATTCTTTTTTAATTGGTTTGACAATTACGTTACATTGTGAGAACAGTGTCCCCCCTTTACCATTTGTCCTCTTATACAATTTAAAGTTTATAATCCACTTATTGCTATTGACTCAATTTTCCTAAACTCACTTCCCCTTTGAGCACATGCAGTATCACATACCATAATATTGTGACCGCTTTGAACAGTAATTAACATTGTGCTACTCTTATTTTGCTCAGACTTTGATTCACTGGGCTTATACTATAGCCTGTGGTTGGTTTCAAAACTTTCAGATCATCAGAGTTTTTGAACTGTGGGAGGCCCGCTATGGGTGCCTCTCTGACGGTGCTTCCCCAAGTATCCCAGGTTCAGTCTTGTTGTCTTTTGACACTGTGAGATCCATAAATTCTTGGAATATGCATCTTTATATTGATGACACAGTTTTTGTTGTTGTGCTAATTCTGTACTGCTCACTATATTTGGGGGGAGACAGAGGAAGGATGACTTACCCCCAATCGTTCATTACTCCTGCCTCAAAAACATATACTGTTCACTTCCACTTTGAAAACACAGTTGGGTCTTACTAATGCCTAATTTGTGATTGGCTGTGTTTACAAATTCAGCCTTCCACCATCCTTTTAAAAAACGCTCATCTGTAATTTACCAACACTGGTAGAATCATGTAACATGCAAGTCAAGATGGAGGTGCAGACAGGGTATGTGGTTACACTGGTTGTATTATTTACATGTCATGCCACCTGGTTAATATCCTGAACAGAGCTTCAGTCAGTCAGCCTTTCTCAACTTGTGTTACTGTATGTTTTTGTGTCCTCCATGACACGTTTGGCCTTACTCTGAACAGCTGAAGCATGATTTTTTAATCAAGAAGAACACAAGGATGGAGAATGGATGAGGGTCCCGCAGGTTGCCAGCTGGATGGTGACGTGGTCAATGAGAATGAATGAGACGCCCCAGATTTATTGCAAGAACAACACATCACATCCGAAGAACAACGCACTCTGAGTACAGAAACCAGCTGAAACCTCTGATTGAAACAAATGGGAAATGAGCAACTGTCTGTCTTATTTCATCAAGTGTGTGACATCAAGGACGCATCCCATCTCAAACTGCAAGGATGCTTCTCTGTGCTGTCTTGATACATTTTATTTGTTCCAAGACAGCCTGGGAAATCTCTCTCCACAAGGACACGGTTATCTGAAGGTCAGCTGAAGAACTGACCTGTCTGTCAACTGAGCTGACTGTCAATCTGAAGAACTGACCCCCAAGGTCACTTATCTGTATTCATGGATTTGATATTCACCTATTGTTTTTCTCCCCTCTCCTGCCTCAGTTGGCCCTTCTCTGGCACAGCATCATACAATACAACCAGACGTAACATATTGAAGCGTAACATTTTGGATGCCTAGCATGTTCAGTGGACTAATTGGGAAGGTATTATCAAGGCTTCTTTCTCTTTTATATGATTTAAGATGAGAAAAACTAATAATAGCACTTGTTTCTGAGGAAGACACTCAGGTTCAATTTGGGGTGTTTACTCCTTGCTTTATATTTCAGGCTATACTGCATTTAGGGTTATCTTAGTCAGTGATTTTATTTACAAATTGATACTTTCTGCCCAAGATAAGGGGATTATCACAGAAGTTAATGTTTGTTCCATAATTTCACAATGTATTTTTTGATGATATGAGTATTTGTTTGCAAAGATTGTCGCAAACATTATCCTCAGAGTGAGCCAGAAGCTAATACTGACATGTATGTAAAGATAATTCATAAGAGATGCTAAAATTGAGGACATATAGTCTCTTTGTTTGGTACCCGATGCTGAGAGCGCCTTTTGACTGAGGCAGGAAGCGAGGGACAGCGGTCTAAATGAGATGAGATAAAAACGTGGATGACCTTCTCTGGATATGAGGATAAAAATAACTTGATATATTTCTCAAGCGTGGCAAACAAGAGTGCACTACTCCTTCTTCCTGATCTTCACGAGTCAGGTCACTATCAAAGAAAACTCTTTGGTTTCTAGCTGCTGCTTCTGTGTTAGAAAACAGGCTGCAACTAAATTGCTTCAGAATAAACTTTCTGGGGTTACTGTAAAAGTCCAACTTTTTCTAAAACTTTAGATAAAAACAGCAGTTTAGAAATAGACCTGAAGTTGTTAGGGTTTGAGGGATCTACCTTTGGTTTCTTCAGGAGTGGTAAAACCACTGCATATTTAAAACTAGAGGGAAATACAATGGAAGTGAGAGAGCTATTCAGAACTGATAAAATGCTAGGACCAGCTGTATCAAAGACTTATCTCAGTAGCTTTGTGGGAATAATATTGAGGACAGGAAGAGAAATCTTTTCTTCTAAAATCGGCTCCTGAAGTTCCGAAAAACAGCAGAATTATTAGGTAAAACAAATAAGTCACAGTCAAGTGGGGAGATTGAGAATCTAATATTGTCTACCTTTCGGATGAAGAATTCTAAATCCTCGCAGCTTTCTGGGGAGGCTTTGGTGCTGTTGCTGGAGGGGGTTAATAGCAGAGTCAGTCACCTTGAATAGTACTTTAGAGCATCAATTTTTGGAAAACATAGCCGAGAATTATGCCACTCTCACATCCTTATGCAACCTTCTCTCTCTCCCTCTCTCTCTTTCTCAGCTCTGTGTAGCATTTCTCATTGTTGTAAGCATAACAAGAAAAGAGAAGAAAAGAAAAGTCAATCAACCATACAGCAGAATGGTCCCTGGTCCGTCACCAGGGACAGCCATGCTGTGTTTCATTAGTTGCTTCATTTTCCATCATTCACCTCCCCTCGGCCTTTGGAAAAACGTAACAACGTCCGTCACATGGGGAACAGAGAGGAAGTGGGCAGCCTTTAATGGAATATCTATGAACTTATATGCTGTCAGACAACTCTACAATGGATCATCAGCCAGCTGTAAGTGTAGAGCTGTGCTGCTTTTTTACAGATAATCAGAGACACCAACCGACTCATTTCAATGAGGCAACGGCATTTTCTGTGGATGATTGCAATATTTGGCATGTAGGCCTGCATCAGTTTTTGTTTTTGGAAGGTTCTGTTTTTGATATTTCTTCTTTTTCTTATTCTTCTTCTGATCCTATGAGGGTAAAGTGAGGTAATTACATGAGCGATAAGTTACACAACATGACAGATGAGTTGAATTTTGACATTGGATTGCTGTAATTATGCTGTTTTATATGGTTTGAGTTTGTTTACTTAGATTTGTATATCCTTTGCTCCAATTTTTTGCATCAGAAATAACTGAAAACTGCAGTGCACTGTGGTTCATCAGAGTCACACACACAATTTGGTTCTGGCAGTTGGTGTACAGACAGTATACAGACAACATGTTATTTACAGGCAATACACAATACACAAGCAATATACAGATTTTAAATAAGCTAGCTGACCATTTTACTGAAGTAGATTTTTACACAAGTAATTTTTTTCTGTCAATAAACAGGTTTTTCAACCAGTAATCTTAGTTCTAAAATTTCAGCAAAGTAATATTTGAGTAAGATATTTCAGTCCTCTTTCCACCTCTGGAAGAATGTAACAAAGTCTGCATCCTTGTCAAACCAGCAGCGTAAAATTCTGTCTTTTACTTTGTGTAGAAGTGTAAGCAGTTCTCTTGGGAGCTTGGGTAATACTTTGGCCTCACAGCGTCTCCACCCACACAAGTGATCATCACGGGACCTTTTGCTGCAGGCCTGGCAGCAGAGGACATGGCAACACACACACACACACACACACACATGCACACACACACACACACACTTGCAAATACGCAGGTTTGCACACATGCACACAGATACAGCCGAACACCCATGATGTATGTGGGCGTAACAAGATGGCGAGTTGTGGGAAACTAAGTCTCCTACTGAGAGAAATAATGAACAGGTGTCCAAAGAACAAGCCTCAGTGTGTGTGTGTGTGTGTGTGTGTGAGAGAGAGAGAGAGAGAAGAGAGAGTGAGGGTATACATTAATGCATGTACTGTATGTTCTGAGTTGCAAAGCATGTCTGTTCATGCCTGTATATTTATGTCTCCCTGTTTGCCTACGCATTCCCCTCTAAAGTCTGAGAAAGTGAAGGCTTATTGCTTTGTTGTTGAAGATGGAAAGGGGTGACCTAAACTCCCCATTCATATTCTAAACATCATTAGCATGCAGCCAAAACAAAGGTGAATAGACTATAAAGCCTGTCACAGAGTCAGAATTAACAACCACTGACTATGATGGAACAGTCACCTAGCAGAGGGAAGATTGACAGTCTTTGATTGCATTATTATGCATCAATCACTTATTCATCTTCATGCAGAAGTGCACAATTGGGGACACACACACAAGCAATAAAAGATGCACATAAAGCAGAACACATTCATTCACAAACACACACGCACGCACGTACAAACACAAATAACTTATGCAGAGTCTGAGTCATTTTCACACCTTTGTGTGCCTGCCTCCTCCACCTCTTATTCCCACCTCTATTCTGGCCCTCCGCCATGTCCTGATGCCAATATCCCCATACTGGATTGGCAAAGTTCCCCAGTGCAGCGGGCAAATTCAAAGCCGGCAACTGACACTTGACAAATTGCTGTTGGCATTTGTACTTAGAGAGTGAGAGAAAAAGAAAGAGCATGATACGTGTAAATGAGCTTGTTTGTTTGTGTGTGTGTGCGCATGTGTGTTTGTGTGTGTGTGTGTGTGTGTGTGTGTGTGTGTGTGCATAGATGTGCATGAGTGTCTGTAGTTCAGGTGTCTTTGCTTGTGTGCTAGTGATCCACAAAGTGTTCCCATGTGTGTATTTGTGTACAAAGCCACAACCAAACCATAGAAGCGTGTGTGTCTGCACTTGTGCGAGGCTCATAAGGTTACAGGTGTCATTATCAGTGGCTCGTTCCGTATCTCTATCATAATGAATTTTTAACGCCTATCTGGCTCACACCAGAGACCGGCTCTGAAGGCAGTACAAAGGCCTAGATGTCTGGCTGTAAATTATAAATCAGGACTGTCCTGAGTATGAGAACGGAAGCGCAGGTTGGTGACAGTCATTGTGTGATTACCTCTTTAATTATTTATACCGCCCCAGTGCGCTGAGATAATACACGTATCGTTGGAGTGAAGGGACTGTTGTGTAGGATTTAGCAAAAGGACAAATTGGGGTGATTATGATTTTTCTAAAGTGCACGCAAATACTGAAAACACATTCATACGCACACACACACACACACACACACATAGACACATGAACGGATGCTCCCCGGCTCTTCAAAGTGGTATATTGAACTAACTTGGCAGTTAAAGTAAATTGGAACAGACTTAGAAATGATTTTGGAAAAAGTTCGTCCCAGGTCTTCATTTAATTACTTCCCCTTTCGATAATCTTGATAACCCATAACAAAATTAAATTACTTTTTCCACTTGACTTTGCCATTTTGGATCTGGGGACTGGGGACCAGTAGTCAAAATGCGTGCTCAATAGAGAGTACATTCAGTGCCAACTCACTCAACTTCCTTGGTCACACTCAACTTCTGTGGTTTGCAGGTCTTATTCCATTAAAGGCAAGTTAATCTATGTCTACCCAGACTTCTATACATCAGTGTGGGTGTCTGTTGGCTGAGATTACCCCTTTGGCTTTGCTAAAACTTGAGAAGGGCACCTGCTTTACTGATCTAATATGAACACTAATATGATGCATGTCACCATTTATGTGGACTCTTAAACAGTTTATACAGTACAATAACCTCATAAATATGAATCTAAGTCAAAATATTTGGCTTATTTTTAATTTTAATTATCAAGGTGAGTTTTGACCAAGCAGTTTCTATCAAGTTTCAAAAAAATGACAAAAACTGCTAGATATCTACCCATCATGTGATGGTTTTGTCTTATGATTTGTCGGTATTTCGACAAATGACGAGCTGATCGGCAGTGACAGAATGTCTGAATGTCTTTTACTTAGCATGAACTTCTGATGAAAAACTTAAAAGTCTAGGTCGTCGTGTTTTCTCACCAGGCATAGGGAGTGTATCATAAAGCCGGATTTTCTAGATACATATGAGTCCAGGAGCAGATAAAGGCGCCCGGGTATTAGAGAGGTGGATGTAGTTTGAAAAGGCTCAAAGGTTTAATGGGTAAAGGGCTTTAACGGTGATAAAACAAACTCTCTGTGGCTTCAGTGCAAAGTACCAATCAAAATGTTAAAATAGCATTAACATAGGTCATAAGCGACATCTTGGCGCCATCTCAAAGTGCCACAAACTATAAAAAAGTAAATAAAAAAATTACAAACTCTACACACATACAAACCCTCCCGTGGGTTGTACTATAGGGTAGGAACTAATGACCTATGGGGTTGTTTTTTGGGGGGAGGACAGTCTTCCTATTCCTTGTATCCACTGTTAAAATAACAATCAACGACAGCAAAAATGCCTTCCCTCGTAATTACTTTACTCGTTCTTTTAACTGCATCGATCCCCCCCTTTTTTCAGAGATTACTAAGGTAGAACAGAAGAAGATGCGGGAGGAGGAAGATGGGAGGCGGACAAAGGGAAGAGAGGTTTGGAGGAATTGACAGGTCTCGCTAATGTAGGTAAAGTCGAGTCACTGAACATTGACCAATTAAGAAATGGGAGAGCTCAGGAAAGCAAGTTTAAT
>OMKZ01007399.1:47828-63250 GCA_900302535.1 Neoniphon sammara | reverse complement strand
CGCCAGGACTTTAAGCACTGGAAAGTACGACCCGAGCCGAGCTGTAAACCCAAGAACGAGTACCACGGCCCGGAAACCCCGTTCAACAACGAGACCCAGTACCAGAAGGACTACAAGCCGTGGCCCATCCCGAAAAGGTGCGACCATCCCTGGATACCCAAACCGCCTCCCTCCGTCTCCGTTGGCGACCCGGGCAGGTCCAAGCACTCCAAACAGCAGGTGGTGCTGGGGGAGGTGGACAGCGGCGTGGAGAAAGGCGCTATCGCCGACAAAGTGCAGGAGAAAGACATTCTTCAAGGGCAAGAGAGGAAAAAGAGGTCGAGTAAGAAAGTTGTGCTTAAGGTGGAAAGAGAAACGGAAGGCAGTGGGAGGGCAGCGGCGGATGCTCTGAACCGGCAGATAAAGCAGGAAGTGACAGCAGGCAGCTCCTACAGGTGAGTTCATAACCCCAGACTGTTAACTTTAATGGTAAACTACAGCACTTGGAGGGGGCAAAATTAGGATTACCTACAGTGTTACTTAACTCTCTACAGTTAAAAATAGTGCATATGAATTAGGGCTGCGTCAGCAGTGATATATTGTGATATGAGACTAGATAGCTGAGATTTTGGATATTGTAATATCATATGGCTTAAAGGGCAACTTTTAGGTTAGCACCCTCTATCGATTAATGTGCAGGAAAAAATATATAGTAATGTGATTAAACGGATAAATTTTTAATATTAATGTAAATTTCAGTCTAAACCAATTTTTTACATCCAGTTGCTCCCCTTGCCTCAATGAGAGAAATTGGAACGTGACGTCACATAAGGGAGACAGACAGATGTAAAGTGTACAGTGATAGATGCACAGAGATGAGTGACAACTTTGAAATCGATGAGGAGGAAAACCCTATTAATACAAGATATGATGGACCACAGCCGTATAATTTTGAGCCTACTAGGCATCCAAATGACCTGGGACAAGCAAGGAGAAGAAATGATGGACCACAGAGACAAACTGAGTTGTGTGAGGAGATCAGTGGCGAGTTGGACAGAGATCTTGGTGAGGGAATAATAACGTTACCTACTTCTCTAACCACATTTTACCTAGTAAATTGTTTGTCTTATTAAGGTAGTGCCTAAAATGAACACAGGCGTGTGTAATACTGACAGGAGAGTACTGATGCTCATCCGCATTTTAAACATATGTCTAAAGATGATATAGTCTTGATAGCAATCGTTGCTAGCATTGAGTACGCTAATAACTAGCGATCTAAATAGCCATAGGCCCGTGTCATGGGTATAGGCCTAACCAGTAGGCGATTTGTTGGCGAAATGACCAAAATGCTTCCCTCTTGTTTTGGAGAGAGTGCAGGGACAGAGGGGTTGTTGAGCTGAATATGTCAATCTAGTCTGCCTGACTCTTTGATCTGTTATCTGACTGAGGTTTGTGCAAGTTAGAATCTGTGGCTCCGACCATGGCTCTGAAATATCAGTAGCTAATAGCTGAAGTAACACGCGGATTTGTAATTGCGCCTTTTCTCTGTCCCACCCTTCTGTCGGGTTCCTCTTGGATCTATAATATTTTCTAAACTATAAATACTCAGGTCTATACGATATTGTAGCCTATAGACTTCAGCCTATTGTGTCACCTTCGGGATCAAAGTGACAAATAGTAGCCTACCGTGTAGTCGTGGAAGAGCGAGAGGATTATAGAGGAGCACCGCTACCTGTAGTATTCCTATAATAATGCTATAATATTTATTTTTTTGTCCATTGGTTAGTGTCTAGGTTCCTGATAATACACGCCCAGACCAAGCCACCTCTGTAACAAAAAATCTTAGGGAAGATATGACTACAATATAGTTTTTTCTATAGATTTTTGGTGTAACCCTGGAGTGGAGCAGCTAATCTTACTGATGAAATTATCCTGCACTGACCGCACTGCTCAGCTGCCACACTTATGTAATTGGAAGTGTTTATACCTTCAAAACTACTTTTAGAAAAATAAGCATTATTAAAATGTCCACATTCAGAAAAGAAAAGTCCAAAATATGACACAAAATATGCATTTGGCTGTTCCAAATACCACCCTACTTCTGCGCTGATTTGACAGAAGTCCCTTATGTGACGTCACCAGTGGAGATATTAAAAAAAAAATGCTTTTTGGAGGTTTTGGTTGTTGGAGCCGTTTGGGCCTCTCAGTACAACCTAGCACGACCCCAAAACACATAGAAATATAGATTTTGATTCTCAATTAATGTTTTTGGTAGCACAGGCTGTGAAATGTGATTAAAAATTTAACCTGCACATTGATCTTTAAGTGTTGCTTTTCCTGGTTTTAAAGGCTGTATTACAGTAAAGGCGAAGCAAATTCCTGAACTTAATAGACTGTTCTAGCTGCTCTGCCTCTACCTGCTTAGTTATCATATCCACATAGTAACTTTATAAAAAATAATCTCACTGTGCAAATATCTTTTGAAAACACCAATAATCATCCCTATACAGTATCATCACAATATCGATATAGCCCGAATATCAATGATTATTCTGATCAGAGGTTTCACATTTCCACTTAAAGTTATAGTCATATACAATAAAAAATCCCCTCAGATAGGGGTCCCGGGATAGACCCCTTTTTTAAGATGGGGGTTTCTAGGAGAAAACAATAATAAAATCTCGTTCTGTGGTTTTAAATGTGTCTGTTTGGGTTGGGGGTTCATGAAATGGAAACGTTTGGGTAAAAATCATGAACTGCATTGCTGCTGAGGAATGTGAATTATCTGCCGTCCATTACTCTGGACTTGACTGAGTGTAAAATATTTATCTTTTAATGTTTTAGAAAACAGAATCTCTTCATGAGTTTAGTTAGGACTGTTTCATTCAGAAAAGAAACAGCTCAGAGGTTGATTAAACAAGGCATGCAATTACATGGAGTAATCAGCGTTTTCGCTCCACAGAGTTGATAAGTGGAAAGGCCAAGGGGGAACTGTTGCCAAATACTGTTAATGTTCAAGACCCCCACGTTAATCTCTGTCCCATTATACAATGTCCATGAGTAATGATGGAGGCAGGCAGATCCATCAAGTCATGCACTTCACAGCCATGGCACACATCGACTCTTAAAGCTGTGTAATGCTGTTATATGTTGTTGTTTTCTACATTTTTATGGGTGCATTGTATGAAGTGAAAAAAATTGCCATGTCCATCTTAAATGTTTATAAATGAGCCAGCACTGAGAACAGCTTGTTCCTCTCTTGTTCTCACTGGCCTTGTGGTTTGTGTTTCTGTGCTCATCAAAATTTTAGGTAACTTTTAGGCCAAACTCCTGCACTTAGTATGTTACATGCAATCATAGCTCAACATTGATTTCAAATACTACCATCGTTAATACACCTTGCAGCTAATATGTTTGTTAAACAGCACTAGTTTGATTTTCTGCACTGTATTTAGATAAGGAAAATGCAGATTATTATATTCTGATTGAGAATTTTCCCAGGAATCAAATTTGAGGGGAGAAAGGAAGCCAGGATTTGGTTGACACAAGGCACGTGCTGTTGTGAGAGATCAAAAAGTCAGTGTTACAGCTGTTCGGTGCTTTGCTGCTGAGCCTGCAGTGCTGAACAGTCAGCAGGGAGCCGCCTGCAGGGCTATTTCCCCCCCACATGACATGAAATGGCTGCACCGTGACATGCAGCAGGCCAGGCAGCTCACTATGCCTCTCTGGCAGTGGAGATAAAGCAGGTCAGCTGTGGGTTAATGCCAACGAGGGCATGCACACAGTGGGCACACACTCACACAGAAGATGGAAGGACCAAGGTTAGAGGGTGGTGTTTGAGAAGAGGTAGAGATGCTAATGCGCAGAAGCTAATGTCCCTAATACACAGGAAGTGATGTGTTTTATCTTTCCAGCACCAGCAACAGCAGTTTGTTTAGAATAAATAGAATAAGAACTGGGTGGTTAGCATGAGCCACGACAGCCATCATGGCTGAAAGGATGAAGAAAAGAGAACCACCTACAGAAACTCCATCAACAGAACATTCAAGAAAACAGACTGCTTGATTGACAGGTGATGTCTGGGAAGTGCAGTGCAAAAACACCACAGCAAAAAACGCTTATCACCAAAGATTTCACCAAAACAAGAGACAAAATCGAGGATCTCGCAAATCACCACTTTAAAAAAACAGATTAAAAGATAAAGGCCATTTCAGGCCATTGTGTTGATCATCACTATTTCAGTGATGTAGTAAAATTGTAAAAAAACAAAAAAACATTCAGCATTGCCATGAATTGCTTGATATCAAGGACTGTCACCCCACACCGCTGATAGCAAAGACATGACTGGCCCTGACAAAAAGCCGGGCAACTTCCCAGTTTATGCTTAGTCAGTCTACTAATTGCCTTTCCAAAAAAAAAAGAAACTGATTCTCTCAGAGGAAATTGCTTCACAGACCGTGAAATAAATTTACCTCTCTAAATACTCACAAGTTACCTTCCCTTTGGCTGCATGAGTTTTTCATCTCAGCTGTTTGATTATTTTCTATGCCGGGGCCAATCTTGTGTCCTCATTCGTCTTGGTGTCTCCCTTCTTTCTCTTTAGTTTAGTTCTACGTAGTCAGAGCACATAGATGCTGTAGCGGGAATGAGCTTTCATTTGGGAACTGCATTTTACCATCCCGTTGAAGCCAACCCTCCTATGCCATTGTGTTGGCTTGCATCAGCCCAATTAGAGATGAAGCTCAATGCCCCTCAGCTCCATTTTCCCGACAAGGACACCTGCTGTTTTTTTTAAACCTTTATTTATCCACAGAGGGCCTGCTGAACACAAATGCTGTTTTCCTGCAATTTAACAAGCAGATACAGAGTGCAGTCACAGTTTTGTCCCTTTGGCCACTGAGATGCCACGTTCTTGCAGTTGGGGGTTCAGTGCCTTGCTCAGGGGCATTTAAGTGGTTGTTGCTGAGGGAGGAGTGAATGTTAGATGTTTCCTTTTCCCAGCTTCGGTGCAGGGTTTTGAACCAACAGCCTTCCAGTCATAAGTCTGCCTCTCTAACCTTCATGCTGCCTCCAACCCTTTCTTGTATTATGTTTAAAATGCCATTTTTTGCATAAGAATCAGACTGTAGCTCATGATGACTTTATTAGCTTTTCCTTTGCCAGTACCAGCACCTTCACTGCTACGGAAGACAACAGCCGCTTTTCATCTCTTCAGTATTATTTGTTCCATTCTCCCATGGGGAAAATCTAATAAAAGGACATTCAATGCTGCAAAGAGCAAAATTGCATAACGTGCTGTAAAGCAGATGAGTGAGAACGATGAAATGGGGGTGGAGTTTAATGGCTGACAGGGAAGTATGTAGCTTGGGTTCATTGAGTTCAGAAAGAGAGAGAGAAAGAGACTGAGGAGGCGTGAATTTTTAATTTTAATTTGTGTCACAAGTGCCACAGCTTGACATTTTTCACTGCAGAGCAGTCTCATCCCTCCTTGTAGCTGTGTGCATCACGAATGCCTCTTCTTTTGATGATCTTTTCCCTCTCATGTTTTTCCAGACAGGCACATGTTGATGCAGTGGTCATGAAAGCCTCCCTCTTCCAAACAGGGTGCTTGATAAACCCAAAATGAGTCGGCCTTTTATCCCACCTTTACCGAACACGGCACTCATGGTACCAGCAGGCAGAATACTGCAAAGAGGCCAGTGGATTCTGGTGGATTTAAAAATTATCCTCTTAGAGAGCCTGCAAAGCCTCATGTTTCTACTGACATGCAGTGAATGCACAAACCCTCATACTGCTTCAGCTATGAGACAGAAAAAAACAAGAATATAGAAAAACAGTGGACTCTTAGCTTATGCTTCAGAAGCACACACACCTCCTTTCAAGTTATGCTTAGATTTTGCGCCTCCCTGCAGGTGGAGCCGGAAAGATTCCGTTATGCCAAAATATTAAGGCTGATATTAATCCTGGGATCATGGCTGATATTCAGTATTCAGTTGTTGCATCAATGCAGAGGTCTGCCAGCTAAGGGTAACTGTCTTATGTAACCTAATCTGATTTCATCATATCCGATTACATTTGATTCACAAAGAAACGTTTTCAGATGTGATTGTGCATAATATAATGAATAATATAAGATAACCCGGTTACACTTATCACTGTAACCAAATGCTTACCTTTGTGCATTTTATAGTAAACTGGCTGCAAAATTTGCTGCTGGGTTATAGCCACACCACTAAAATTGTCAAATAAACATTCCTGAAAGATTCTCTGTCTTATAAATTTAAGATGGCTTATATGTTATGATTCATAAGCGTTGTTAATGTTATGGAAATTAGCATTGTTTTGATGCATGAGGACCAGAAAACCAACATGTTGCCATGACAAAGGCATAATGACTGACAGTAATTACTGCCAATGCTCATTTCAATGCCATTATTGTCAAAACTTTATTGGAACCATCTTATGCAAACCAATGAGTCCTTATAACTGAGAAGTGGCATTTACATACAATCTAACTGTACTGTTATAGCCTTTATAGTGACTTTTGGCTGTAGCTGTTCCACTCGGCTGCTGTCTTGTGGCTGCGAGATAGAGATGAGTCCAGTTGATCCCAGAGGAAGGAGGGAGTTTTGACTCAGAGCCAGGCACTACACACCCGCTGACACACTGAGAAGCACTGTCAGGAAGTGATGCCACTGTGCGTAGGCACATTGAATCCCATGAAAACAGCGAAAGAAGACGCTCAGGCCTTATTCCTTGCCAGCAGTGGTGTAGAATCAGAATCACTGTAATCGGTATTTACAATAAATCTAAAGAAATCTGTCTTGGTGTTGCAGAGATGTATTGGCACTTTTAAGCTCACAGAGTGCATACTGATACAGAGACAAGCTGACCTCACATACAGTGCTGAGGGAAATACTAGACAGTAGACTTTGCAAATCACGCTACATTGACATACAGTGTATGAACATTTACATAGAGAATTGCCTTTGATTTCAACAGAAATCTCGATGGACTGAATGTGTTTCTGTTTTTTTGATGTTTATATTTTGATATTGGCGTTCATGTGCTGTTGAGCAATTTATTATTGCCCTCAGCTGACAGAGGAGGGTTAGTTTACAATAAAAAGCTTGATTCACAATCCAGTAAAACTGAAGGTTATTGATCTTCTGTGTCCTGACAGCAACCCCTGATCATTCTTTTAAGTGCTTATGGTAACATCTCATTCATATTTTTGGTTTTGTTTCAAGTAAACAGCACTAGGGGTACAAGTGATTATTTTCCCTGTCTATTAATATATTGATCATTTATCATTTAGTTTATAAAGTGTCAAAAATAATGACACATGCTCAAGGGAAGTAAGTAGAGCCCAAAGTGATGACTCCAAATTGCTTCATTAGTCTGACCAGCAGCCAAAAAACCCTATTAATTATTAAGTATTAATTTTATGATGATATGAACAGAGAAATGTGAGCAAATCTTGGCATCCTTAGCAGTGATCATAGCGAAGCTCGAAATAGCAAATGTTGGCATTTTTACTTGATAAATTACTAAACTGATTTATCAATCATTGAAATCATATTAAATTTTCTAACACTCGAATAATGGTTTAATCGACTGAATGTTTCAGCACTACTCAGTACTGTTTCATTTCCATACTGCAGACATTTGCAGGCATTTGTTTTTTGTGCCCTTACAGCCGTCCCTTTCTGAGTTGAGAGGAGTTGACCAGATTGTACCATGTTAGAGCAGGGTGGCATGCAGCTCAGCAGTGTTGTACCCTGGCGTTGTTCCACCCCTGTCAGTGCCAGTGTTTGGTCGCAGTGGCGAGGCCTTTCACCGCACATCTCCTCTAGCCCAGCAGGTCAGCAGGGTCAGCCGTCCAAAGCAGCTTTAGTCACACAGCAAGAAATATGAAACATTATGATAGCAAGGCCTCAGTGACTCACGCCAAGGAATAACATCCTCTGAAATCCTAAATATAAACACAGAAGATACAAAAATAGAACAATAAAATAAGGTAAAATAAAAAAAATTGATTATTGTAAATAGTAAGTAAATTTGTGTTGAAAAAGAAAATTGATGCAGAGACAGTTTTGTAAGGCATTGGTCACTGATGCTCACCACCTCAATATATGCTGTTTATGCCTCCGAGACCTATAGTATTTCCATTCTACACGGTACCTTCGTCCATCACTAATAATTGCCACAGGCTGTGAGCGCTGAGATAGTATTACCAAAACCTAAGGGACATTTTTGAAAATGACACACCAGCCAGTCTGCTTAGTGCACTAGGGCTGCTCATCATGTCTGTGTATCAGAGGAGCCTACATATAAGTGTAATGTTTTTCCCCAGAAGTTCTGAGTATAAAGCCCTCTCTGACAAATAAATTATTTAAAAAAAAAAAAACATTTGTTGGGTGTATGCTGTAACAGCTTGTAGTTAAATACTTGTACAGGTCCGCAGTAGCTTCAACTTGATGTTATACACAAAACTTTGGGATCAAAGGCAGAAGTTTGAAAGTATCATTAAGATTTATTTACCAGATGAATGAGATGGGTTAACTGGGGCCATGAGCAACAAAAGCAAGTGTGTGTACACCAGTGTTTTCTCTGTATTTTTTGCAGCTGTGGTGCTATGGGCAGTAATTCAAGTTTTGTCCCATATCAGCCGCTGTTTGTGTCTAATTTATGTATAATTTAGTTGAGGTTATAATAATATAATCATTACTTTCATTTCCAGATAACAGTAAGACTAAATTACAATGTTTATTTTAATTTCACATTTTCTCTTGCAGTGCTGGTAATTTCCTTGCTGTGGTGGCACACCATTGCTAATTGAATACAGAGGAAACACTGGTCTAACTGGTCTTATTATTCCCAAACGCTGTTAGGACTATCAGAGCCTGAGGGAACGGCCTCATCTGAACTCTGTGGACTGTTAGGTTTTCATTAAAAGAGCTGTAGGTGCAACACATGCAATTCCATGATGTGACAGCCTCTGAGCCAAGAACCTTTTTTAAACCCTCATTTTAAATGTGCATTGTGGCAAGTACCAAGTACACACTGACCTCAGAGACACTGGCTGTATTGTTACACGGTCATATGTCCATGACCAGCAGCTATGTTATTGTACAGAACAGCGTTTCACACTCTACACCCCATCTGCACCCACAAACACTCTCTCTCTCTCTCTCAAAGTCCCGCCCTCTCTCTGTACACACACATATACAGTACTATATGTACACTCACACACACACACACATACACACACTGCAGTGTCATGTGAGCACTTCACGCCATTGGCCTTGGACATCGTTGTATAACCTGTCTTTGCATTGTGGCTTCTTGGCCCAGACGAGCATTAAAAGTGGACTTCACTCCCTTTTTACGTAACCGTTCTCTCTTTGGTTTCCACTTCTCTTCTGCACCACTGGAGGGATCGCTCCATTCAGAAGTCAGGATGCATCCTACTGTCACCAGCTGTCATAAATACTTTGCTTTTCAGGTTGTGTTAAAATGTCGTTTTACTCCTCTGCGTTTTTTATATATGAAAAGCTTAAATGTGAGTGCCTGACAGCTAATTTAGCTGAATACTGGAGATCAGTGAGAGCTAATTATATAATTAGGAAGACAGCCTACGTTGTGGTGTTTCAAAATTTAAGTGAAAATCTGTTTAATGTTATTTTGTAAATGTCAGCTGCATTTATTAATATTCTGGTGGTACGGCTCCATGAAAACATCAAGGTTAAATGAAGTACATGAACAATTTCAAGTATAATTTCAATTTCAAAACCAATGGTTTCTGAAAATGTCACTTTCATTCTAGCATATCTGCCAAATCTGTGATGATTATGATATATGTGCCAGTGCTACAAAGATAGGTGCAATACAAGACTCATGCCTTAAGCGGACCCAACTTGGACCGTTGACAGTTATGAAAATAATTGAGAATCATAAACCATGCAAATCTGTTTAGCTTTTCTTTGTGCTTACTTGTCACACATTGTGTTAGCATTTTAATGCTTTATTCCCATGTTATCCCATAATAAGTGAATCCTTAAAGTCAAGATCCAGTTCTCATGCTGCCAAGCGTCCAAAACAGCCAACCAGCTCCAGATACAGTCTCACTCAAACACCCTCCCACCCCACAACATGTATTACAATAGAAGACAAAACTCAACAGTTTCCAAAGCTGCGTCCCTTCCCCTGTGCTGAGACAGCAGCAGTTTTCCGTAGCTACTGGTTATTGATTTAATGTCATTTCATATGACATGGGGTGACTAATTGTTCTAATGAGGCTGCTGAGGCCGCAGCCTCTCCTTGTCCTGCTCCTTCATCCAGCGTTACCTCATATACTGCTTTTCTTCTCTTGCACAAGAGCAGGGAGTTTTCATTGGCCGTGGTTACAGCACAGACAGCTGACTGGCTCTGAGCGCTGTGCTGGGGGTTGGACGGTTTGTGTGTTTGTCACTGCAGCAGGGCCATAGGGGGGACTGAGAGGTGTTGTTTGTTTGACTGGTCAAAGTCAATGAGTCATCTGTCTCCATTTGTTAGTGGCTACCTTGGGACCTATTGATGGTTAAGCAAGAAAACAAGTAATAAAGTATTTTAATGTTTTGAATGTCATTTTAATTGATAAAACACAAGGAGCTTATTAAGTACTAGAGCGACTAGGGAAAACCACTCAACTGATATTTACCCATAATGTTTATCCAGTGGAATCATAAAATCATCCTGGATAGCCTTCTGTCAGTCACCTTTTCCATCTTCTCCAGTTCATTCTCGACAGAGCTGTGCATTGGAGCAATATCACTGAGCGCAGAGTTGTTTCTAACTGGGAAAGATAAAACAGAATAATGACAGAATTTTTAGCCGCAAAATTGTGGCAAAAAAATTGAGGCTAAAAGATTTCGCAAAATTGAATAGAGGCTTTTTAACAAACATGTCTTGGATCTCTCTTTTTTCCACAGTTACCAGAGTACCATTTTTTTTTATCCAAAAAGCACCCAAATTTTTTTAACATTTGAAGCCAAGAGGCATTCCAGCCTCCTATCTGGTTTCAAGATATCACTGAATGATTAGGCCCATAGGTGAGGAGGTATGTCCCGGCTTTTAAATGTTTTTCTCCCACAGTTTATAAAAGAGATGATGATGAAATACAGATACGCCACTGATGTGGTGTGTACAGATGTCTGTAATCTGAGTCCAAAAAAAAAAGGTAAGGAGGTATTTGCAGGCAGAATGTCAGTGGTCTTCTCCTTTTACAAGAATAGTCCAGTGGATATAAATCAGTGGGTTAACATACTGCAGCTACTGACAACATATGGTAGTTTGCCGGTAACGGATGGCTGAGGTGATGCTGAGGGAATACACTGCAGAGGGAAATAAAGTGTGAAAGAGAGACAGGCCGATGCTGCGTGATGTATTGTAATAAATGACTTTAACATGCACCTGGAGTCCAAATGCTGCGTAGTGCCCTCTCTGGTGTTGTTATGTATGGATCTCATATACGTGGGTGGGACTCACACAGAGCACATGCTGCAGGTCAGCCTGTCCTGTGTGAATGACATAGTGCTGACCGTCTTCTGAACTGCTGTGTGAGGACGATATTAAAACATGAGCCTCTGGTGCAGCGCTCCTCCCCAGCCTGCTCTCCTGCACTCTGACACACTCTGCTCTCCTGTAGTAATGCACCAGCCACTTGACATATTTCTTTAGAGAGGGATTGGACGCCACACTGTCTCTCACCAGTGAAATTAATGTTTATTCAACTAGAGAATATTAAAAACATGCTGTTCAGGCCAAGAGGGCTTTCACCAGACACTAATAAACAAGAAAATGCAGTAGTATAATCAAAACTAATTTGCATATGGATAATTGCGCCAGAGATGAACAAAATGGCAAAACAAAAGCAGTTTATGCAAAGTAAACAAAGCATTAAAGCATTATGAACCTGCGTAAAAATGAAAGGGAAATAGATATAAGGTCAAAGGAGTAATCTCTTAAAAGGTTGAAAGCTTTTGGTTTAAAAGTATCCAGGTGAATGGATCCAAAACAGTCATTCATAATCATTGTTGATTGGTGATCTCTGTGTGATTAGTGCAGCACAATACCCCTTCTGATGACTTCTTTCTTTCCATACAGAACCGAGTTCAAGGCTTACAGAGATGTGAAGCCGGCCAAGATGATCCGGGCCAAGTCCCAGTACCTCCCACCGGATGAGAAGACCAGCCTGGAGACCAGCTACAGCGCCACCTTCAAGGGCGAGCAGGCTCAGCTGCAGCCCGCTGACAACAAGGCCCTGGAAAGGAGGAGGATACGTAGCCTGTACAGCGAGCCTTACATGGACCCCATCAAGCAGGTGAGAGAAGACTCAGTTTGTCACTTATGGGCCACTGTAGTGTAGTGTAAAAATTATTTTGGGGTTTAGTCTTTACCCAAGGGCAAAATCTCCCATGTGTGCTATTGGGAATGGTAAAACATCACTCACACACAACACGGTTTTGGAAATTAAATGGCCATAGATGAGGCATTTGAGTTTAGGAATCTCATTTCCACTATATCAACATCCTTAGGTTGACAGATATAGTGCCCCGCGCTCTAAACCCAAAAAGGCGGGCACCACATCGGCAGGCCAGGGCAAGCCAGTGAAGAAAACCAAAGATAAGCAGAGTGCGGCGCTGAGGGGCTCCAAGAAGAAGACCTCGGAGAACCAGCCCGAGAACCGGCCGGCAGAGGGGGACAAGGAGAAAAGTAAAGAGATGAACAACAAACTGGCTGAGGCAAAAGAGTAAAAATCATTTAGCACTACTTCTCCTTTTATTTCTTCTTTTGGGGGAAAAGAACACAGAGGCTGCAAAATTCATCAGAGGTTCTCATCTTTGTTCTTGTCCCTCTATCTTCTCTTTCTTCTTCCTCCTCTTCCCCTCTATCCCTCCCTCCCTCTCTCTCCTTCAGGCTCTCCCTCTTTTTCTCAGTCTGTCTCTATGCTCTCCCCCCACCCCTTCACTACCTCTTGGCTAAGTTTGTACAGTAGTAACAGTAAAATGTCAGGGTGTAGACATGACATGCCACTGCTCCTTCTGCCTCACACTATATTACATTGTTATGGTAGTGGGTTTACGTGAGCATCCTCTTCCTCTGCCATTTGATGCCACCCGCCGCCCCCACTCTCCTCGTCTCCCATCTCCAGGTTGCCATGGCTACTGGCTGCCTGGCTAGCCAATGGGTGGCTCTTGTTGCATGGGCCCACCGACAAGCAATTCTGTAGGGTTGGCTTTGATCAACTGAGCAGATTGCATTGTTGAGTTTATCAAGGATTTTTTTTTTCTTTTCTTTTTTTTTTCTTTTTTTTCTTTTCTTTTTTTTTGGTTTGGTTTTTGAAGAATGAAATCTCAAATTGGCACCCTGGATACAGTCTCTGCACTTGCTAAATTAATAGCAAAAGATACTGATCTTGACGTTCTGAAAATCTTTGATAAATGTGCTGCTTGGTTAATCATCATTGTATGGATCCATGGCTTGTTTTGCGCCTGCTCTGTTGTCTTTGGTACTATTCTCTGTTCATGGTAATTCACACAGGGCTCAGAGTCTGTCTGATATCAGATGGGCATTGTCACAATGCTTTGTTAAAAGTGATTTTTGAAAGTCTCATTTTGTAGAATGAACTGTTCTGTCAATTATACATCATGGTTTTGAATTTAATATCAAGAACTGTCTGAACATATTCTCCCATTCAGTATTTCGTCTTGTTTATATGAAATCCATTCATACAGTTGTATTTTAGGTCACCCAAGGCTATTTTGTAACACCCAATTCATTGCCAAGGAACCATCTGGGTCACTCTAAACTGATTATGCATTACTACACGAGTCTTTTGCATAGCAGATGAGCATCCCTGCTGAATTAGATAGTGCTGTCATGCAATCTTAACAAAATTTAGTATCAGAGTAACTGCATTTCCTCGAGTCAGTGGGGGAACATTTCAGTGGGACTGGGAAATGTGGCTCTGAGCGGTCCAGCTTGTTTTCTGCCTGCCAGCTACACAGCATGTATAGCTATCAATCTCAATAGCCATAGCTCTGTGTAATCTCTCCCAACACAATCTTCATTAACAAGACTGATCTCTCTGTAATGCTGCACAGCCACGATGCAGTTGCGCAGGCACACGCACACACAAATGCACTCGCACACGCACCTCTTTTTGGCTCTTTGTCATGCACACTGCCACGGGTGACCGTAACCAATGTGATTAGACGCCCCTGGGACAAGAGCAGACGGCTCACATCGCTTCTCAACACCAATACTCTCAACACCTCTAAAGAGGATGCAGCACAGATTCCAAATTCATCATGAACAATTCACTGCCATTTATGGAATTTGTTTATCATTTAATCACATTCTCTTTATAAAAATGGTGAATTATATCTGCTTAATGCCTCTTTTATTCTAACATAGCCCAGTGGTAACACAGTGATGTGATGGTAAGTTTGAATGCTTCTTTGTTCATCGCCCTCTGTTTCTGACTGCATTATTGTTCCACGTGTCTTACATCGGCCCAAACTCAAGGCCACCCCTCTGGATTAGGTGTGTGTGAAGTATGTTGGTTTGATGAGGTTCAGTCTACTTGTAAAATGTTGATTTTAACACTGAATGGATTTATGTTCTGCTTTGTTTGGCAAGTTGAACATGTTGGGTTAAGAGGTATAGCAAAGTATGCCAAATTAAGCTGTATAGCCTCCATTTTTGATTCTTGTTTATTCTGAAGTTGAGGAAAAAGGGAAAATGAAGTTGTATTATAATCGTTTATCTGTTCATGTCCAAATTGATAATGATGATAAACCCCCTTGTACACATAAAATTATTATATCTGTCTATATATTGCCAGCAGGGCTCCATATTGGCTGAGCCCTGGGCATATGGCACACGGCTGCTTCCTGTAAGTGTTAGAATAGAGAAGCTCCTGCATCCCGTCAGGCCTTTGTTTTGGGTTAGAAGAGCATATAGTACAGGGCCTGTCTTGTCACGGGTCACCCATCACTGTCCACCACCCCCCACAGGCACCCAGCTCACTCTTCTCATCTGTTATGCTAGTCAGCATCCCTCCCTCCATTTTGAGTGGAAGACTGTATTGTCTCCATTTTCCGTGGTGTTCAGAGTCTGTCACAGCGGTCACCGCCGCCGCCACGCCGTAGTCTGTCCAAACGGAGCACGTGCCCCACCAAGATGAGGGCCGACTCATTAGCATTTTGCAGCCTTTGGTTGGGGGATGCTTTGTCAGGTACCACGAGGGAGGGGGCTTGTGAGGGCAGTAAATGTAAACAGTGCTTAGCACACCACACACCCGGTGCTATCTTCATGGTTATTAGGAAAACAAGGATAGAAAGTATGGTGAAGAAAGTTTTGTCTTGGGCAAAAAAAAAAAAAAAAAAAAAAAGGAA
>OMKZ01007399.1:37105-47808 GCA_900302535.1 Neoniphon sammara | reverse complement strand
GAAAAAAAAAAAAAAAAAAAAAGTATTCTACTGTGACGTGCTTGTGTTTTATCTGCTTGCTCCTATTTAATGAAATATCACAAATAAATGCAAAAAGCAGAAAAAGCAGTGTCTTCTTGCTTCTTTTTGTTGAGAAGTATGGAAGGGGTGGAAGATTAGTGGTTGCAGGTATCTGTCGACATTTCTCCTTGTCCCAGTCCTTGTCTTTGTCAGACAGACAATATTGACCGAATAAATCCACATGGAAGAGAATTTTTGCAATAACAATTTCTTTTTGTGCTTATCCAAGACTGCGCCACATTCTGGCATGAGTTCTGACATCCTTTCCGGGCCTTGCATATTGTCGTCACGTGAGAACTGAAGAATATATTATTTTTGCATCTCTAATATATTCCAGGAATGCATCCAAATTGTAGAGCAACATGCATGTCAAAGGATGTCCAGAACCTTATTCCAGAATAAGATGTCATGTGCCCCTTAGGCCTCAAGCAATGTACAAATGATGTAGTTATCTTTGCAGTGCTCCTTTATGCGTATAGCAACCACAGATGTTATATTTTCTCCACTATGTTTTCTGAAATCACATTGTACTTTCTCATACATAGTCTGGGGTCATGGTTAGCGTATTTGAGGATGTCAGATCTGGATGATGTTGTGTCCAATTTCTAGTGCGCTAACGAATGACATTCTGATTCATTTGAAGGGTTGTGCTAAAACAGTACCACTACATACAACTCTGCCAGCCAATCCGAGATATTGGCTGGGTGCAGACTCTAAAGCAACACCTGTGGGGCTGTGCACTACCCAATCCCAGGTAATCATAACAACGAAAAACTGCAGAAAACCGACCACAAGCCACAAATGCCACTCATTCTCACTCATACATGCTCATGGAATTCTGATTTTCTTTTTCTATTCCAGTGGCACAGTTTTGTTTTTCTGGTGAACCACCACATTCTCTGGTCTACTCCTCAGGTCATAGCCCCTCTGTATTTCTCTTCCATATGGACAGTAGGGTAGGGGGAGTGAATGGGGCTGTCTGAATGCCTGCTGTCACATCTTACATGTAAGGTTCCTTAAGCTCCCTCTCTTAAGGAGGCCTCGAGTTTAGTCAAGTCATCACTGACCATCCTTGGGCCAGCTGCCGTGAAGCACCCACTGTTCTTGGTTGAAAGAAATGGGGCAAACAAACTGCATGGCTGCATAAACCTGACTGTTAAATTATTCATCCAGATGAGTGGAGATTACCACACCCTCTCTATTTATGAGGCATGTAGGGAATTCATACCCATGCATTCACTACAATTACTATATGATATGTTGTAAGATAATCGCTAGATCTATAATTAAAATATGACCAGCTCACTTGTTGTAAAGCATCACTGGATAAAACTCTCCATACTATGTTTGCATTATAATTATCCATTTTTCACTCTAAATCTGTTTCTAGAGCATGCTGCAGATGTTTTCTGTGGGACCTGCAATCTGTTCCAATGTATTCCAACATTTGGTCTAGACTTTACATTTTATCTATCCAGTATATCTGGTCTATGTTATCTTGAATATGAGATGAACTGTAACTGAGGTAAGTATGAATGAGATGAGGGAGATGCCTCCATTTTGGAAAGACACAGTTCAGAGGAAATTGTAAGTGCATGTTTATAATCTCCTCCCAATTTGAAGAGCTAATTGATTGAGATGCAGATGTGATTGAGAGTAAATTTAAAGGTGCACTATGCAAAAATGACTGAGGAGCAATTCAAGTGAGGACCATTTAGACTCAACTGGCCAAAC
Source organism: Neoniphon sammara (assembly GCA_900302535.1). Lineage (NCBI taxonomy): Eukaryota > Metazoa > Chordata > Actinopteri > Holocentriformes > Holocentridae > Neoniphon > Neoniphon sammara. The sequence goes on along the minus strand of OMKZ01007399.1, from coordinate 46,014 downwards.
TGAGTCTACATGGTCCTCATCGAGTGGTGACTCGCTGATCAATTGCATCCCTATTTCATGCTTCTGTCAGTGGAGTCTAATCAATCCTCACTTAAATCGACCCTCTGCAACTTTGCATAGTGCACCTTTAAAGAGTAACTCAACACTTAAATTCACATATGGCAGAAAATGTCTGCTGCATTGCCCTTTAGGGGGTGAAACCTTCAGGCATGGTGCACCTCCGGCCACACCCAATCAGTGATGTCAAAGCAGGTATTTTTAGCAGTACCTGCAGCTACATCACTGATTGGGTGGGGCCAACCCCTAGAGGGCAGTGCAGCAGAAGTTTTGTGCAAGTGTTGACTGACTCTTTAACATAAAGATTACAGTTTGTTGTGGCTCTCTCTCACAGAACACCCCGAGACCCTCATTGCACCGTGAGTATGCTGTAGCTTGTAGTGGCACTGAATTAAGTGAATAAACTAGAAGATGGATTGGATTTAAAACAGTGGCTTGCATTGATCTGAACATGAGGCTGCCAAATGCGCCCTCACAAATAAACCAAAGGCTTTGCTTTGATTCCACTCATTGTCTTGAGCAATTTTAATGTAATGTTTGTGGCTGACAAACACACAACAAACCCTTAGGGATTTTTGCTGTTTTTCCCCAAAGCAGAAGTCTGATGTTTTTCTCTGAAATGGGTGGTCACAGGGTGTTCAGCTCAGCAGCCCAGTGACTTGTGTTTTTCACCTCAGAGAAATGCCTCATCACGTCTCTCTCTCTCTGTCTCCTTCCTCTCTGGTATCCTAACTATGTGCTGCCTCCTAGAGATGCTAATGAAGAGGTTCTCCGACCCAGTCATCATAATTCCCAGGGTGCCACTGGAGGAGAACCAGAACCCCTGGTGGAAAGACCCGAACCTCGGAGGAGCGGCGGAGTCGTACGCTTTGCCGTAGACGTAAAGCAGACGGATTAGACCAACCTGTGTGGAGGCAGCTACAACATATGCAGAGACTGCTGCTCTGTACTGTACATATCTAGTATTTGCAACTAAGTTGTATTAGAAAAAGAGTTGAGTCCCACTGAGAACTTTTCGCTTTCCAAGAGGAAACCCACATACTGTAGAGCCCACGCATGTTTGAAACAGCTTTTGGCTGTTTGATCCAAGGCATTATTGCAAAGGTGCTACTTTAATTTCTGGTTACATGCTCTTGTTTTAATATAATTTAATATGTTTTAATGTCAGTAATGTTAGAAATACCACACCATAAAGTGCTTATACTATAATTACAAAAAACTGTACTGTACATTTATCAGTTATAGTGTAAATAAATAATCCTAACTTGCACATTGCCAAACTGTATTGTAATTCTTATGTTGAATGATTAATAATTTTTTGGAATTGGGTGTTTGTATGGCCTGAAGCAAAGAAAAAAATCAGTGTAGTTCAGCATGTAACTCTGTGGCCATGAAATTGAATTGCAGACTACAAAATTTGAGTTCTTGAAAATTAAATGGACGAAGACTCTTACTGATTTCGTCCAATCTTGAGAGGCTGTTGTAGAGCCATAATGATTCAAAGCTGGACCGGTAATTCAGACACTTGTTTAGATCTTCTCATTTAGTCTAATCATGTATTCCTTACTGGATCTGGGAAGCTCATAGCGTAATCACAGCTGAATCCTCATGGAGATTTATTAAAAGGCATGGAGGCTGGAGAGAGAATTTGAAAAGAATATATCAACAACCAGATGTGTTGTACACTTTGACTGAAGATTTCTGAGTATGTTTGGATTGAGCAAAGTATCATTTTGATCTGTCCACATACTTTTGGATGATCTGATGTGCAAAAACACCCTTAGCTAAATTGTGTGTTTGATATGGCTGAAAACATCCTCCAATTTAAATCGACACTGCATTTGAACCTCACTGTAATTTCATACCTAAAGTAAAAGGACAATATGGCACAAAAGCCTACAGAGCCTATGGAACTTATTTAGTAGGTTGGTATTATAAATCTTCAAAAAACCTTCAAGAGCTGGTGTTTTGTTAAAGAACCCTGCTTTTGCAGCTACATGAACCCTGCTGAACTAAAACTGAGACTAAGCCTTTTACCTTGCATTCCTCTTAAATGTGTAAAGTCAACAAAAGAGGGAAGAGCAGTACCCATTTTCCCCTAAAAGAAACAGACACAACGCTTTAGCAAGGACATTTTGGCAACATGCTTGGGTGCTTTGTTAAGGCAGACACTCATATTTCATTTATGGCTCACAGTCCAGAAAGGAAAAGTGGTGTGTGTAAGTGAAAGAGAAATTAAAAGAAAGCATTAAGGGGAGGAGGCTGACAGAGTCAGTGTGGACAAGGCTGTGTGGTTTGGAGAGGCTGTTTCCTCTGCCTCTCTTTGTTAGGTTTATAGGAAACTGACAGAGGATAAGTGTGATTGTTCCCTCATTCAGTTACACACACATAACACATAAAGTCCAGCTCTGTACTTCCGAAACAGACTTCAGTGTCATAAGTGAAAGGCGCTGATTTGGACAATATCTGTGATTTGGCTAATTGTGCATCGAGGAGCTGTTTTCTTTAACAAACAGTTTGGGTGTGTGTGTGTGGGTTGTTGGGGGAGGCGGGGTGCCACCCAATCTGTCAGTCTTCATCAGCGAGGCAGCCGTCTTGATAAAGAACTCACAAATAATTCAAAACTCAAAGAGCACTTGGCCTAGAGACCAAAGCACCTCCAACTCTCTTGGGTTACAGCTGCGTACCTTTGGTGGCAGTGAAGGAAATAACTTCAAAGTCCAAAGGGGGCTGTAATGGGTCTGAGAATATTTTGGGCTGCACAAAGTCTTCGTTCATACCTCAATACATATTGGGCACTTTCTTCATCAGGGCATGAAATAAAGCACCAGACCAGTGAAGAGTAGAAAACCAAAAAAAACATAATGCATTTCTGCAATGCTCAGTCTTTGCCTGTGACAATATTCGTGTTATTCTCAGTGCTGGATAAGACACCATCAGTCTCTCCTGAAGGAAACAGGCAGCTTTGAATTGAAATTGCTCAAACATCAAAGCATGATGAATGGAGTCACTGGAATAAAATGCATCACTAGGATTTATGGACATAAACAAAAGCCGCATAACAAGCGAAAAATGTTTCATAACAGCCTCTCGACTGCCTAATGGCACAATCACACCCCTTCACAACTGGGGTATGTATTGTGTTTGAGGTAATTACACTGCACAGGTGACTGGACGAAGGTCTTGGCTGGTCTATAAACAGACAATACGGATGTTCAATTAGTAATGACCTGTGTGAGTTGAGGCTAGTCTGAAAGCCTTGAGAGATCGCTGCACACACACACTGATACACACACGCACCACAAGGCATGATAAATGGCGGTGTCTCAGAGCCGGGCTGACCTGGATGAACAGAGAGACGGATGTAAGGAAGAGGGGGGGGATAGAGGAAGGGTGGCGGAGAGGCGGATCATATTGCAGCCATTACGAGGGATGTGGCTGCACTGCTTTCCGGAAAAGGGTGGGGGAAAAAAAATCCCATATTAACTCGAGCTGCACATCCTAACCCCCAAAGGCCTGGGTGATGGGTTTGGGAATGACTCCCCAGACGCCTGTTTCTGTGTTTAACAGTGTGGACGGCTGGAGAGGTGCAGTCAGTGTTGGTTGCTCAGGCCACTCCCTCCGTGTGAGAAGGTTACAAATGATCAAACGCCTGCTGTCAACCAGGGAGGCAAACACACTACTTTTGATGCGCAAATGAAGGCAAATCCAACACCATCTAAAGCAGAAGAGTCCCTAAATACTAATTGGACATCCATGATTCATTTTAAAAGTCAAATCCAATTGATTTTGCATAATAGGATCTAGATACTGTTATTGTTTTAATCAGTACTGAGGGCGTGCATTTCATCAGATTTAAGCCTTGCTTTGAATTGAAACAGATCCCCTCTCACTTGATAGTTCTCTTCTGATCGCTGTTGCTCTCCCTCCTTCCATCCGTCTTTCCCTCCATCCCTTCATCCCTGCGCTCGGCCGTTGCCATGGAGACGGGTTGCCAGGTCTCAGACGGCAATGCGGAATGGGTTAATTAGGGGGCGGGGCAGTAGCAGCCCTCCAGATGGTAAACCCTCCCTCGCCATGTGTCCCCAGGGACCACCTCTCACACACACACAAAAAAAAACCCCTCTCCTGTTTATCATGCGGCCCCTAGAGGGCTCACCCTCATGCCAGGGTGTGTTAAAGCTGCATTCATGACCCTGTGAGAAACAATGGGGATTATGCAAACTGTGTGGAGGCCAGGATTCTCCTCTTTGGTATATTGATATTAAAAAAAATCATGTGGTGCATCAAACAAGCTGATGTCTTGTCTGTAATAGAATTATAACATATCCCTGCATACACTTTTCCATGCATTTTATCCCCTGAAAACAGAGTAAAAACATGTTTATCTCTATGTAGGCAGAAAGCCATCTTGCCATTATTTGTTTTTCCACTGCTGGAAAACTGTATGAGCAACACCCTCAAGTGTTCATGCAGGACATGAAAAAACATTAATTGCAGGTATAGTTTAAGTTTATTGACACATTAAATGCAGCACAGACTTATAATTTGTAGAATAAACTTTCTGATGTTTAACATGCTCTGAATTTTTATTCTGACAGTAGAAAAATAGCAGCTAGAGGAAAATAAAGTGCTAACTGTGCTTTAACAATGTCTGTGTACTGCATATTGAAGCATATTTGACTACAAACTAATGACATTACAGATAGAGCACGTCACACCAGTAAGAGAGTGGAGGTCAGATATGCATTTTATCCAGTGTTGTGAGGCAGGTAACGATGAGTTCTTTCTGCTCAGTAGGTGACGTCAGTATTGTAATATACTGCGGGTTCCAAAACATTATACTGTTCTCAAAGTTTGATTTAGTAAACACATGGAGGAAACAAAACAATAAAACTTCCCATAAAGGCTCGGGACATGTGTGACAGTAAAATTCAATCACAGAAAACAATGTGATACATATATAATATATGATTTTGTGCATATTTTCTATTTATTCTATATTATATTCTATTTCACCAAGCAGGAAAAACTATATAACTCATCATGCAGCATAATAAATAGTGTTTGTTCTTGTGTTTTTTTGTTGTTGTTCTTGTTGTTGTTTTTTTGTTGCTGTTCTTTTTGTTATTTTTTTTTTTTTTATTCCTGGTACTATTTTTCATGTCTATTCATTTTCAAATCAATGCAACATCCTGGTGTTTTTTATTTAGCAATATCCGAGATGCATTTACTCAGTAATTGCTTTTTAAATTCAGTACAGTATATACCGTGGTTAAAATTTATTGAACAGCGGACACTGCACAGTATAAAGTATCTTTACCAAATATGATCTGTGCCTGTACTGTTTAACATTGGAACCTGACTACTAGGGTGATATATGTTATTGGTGCACAGTCAACTACAATTTAATGCAAATGTGAAACCAGGATAAAAACATGAAACATACATTTTGAAGGTGCATTATTATATTGCTGTTGTTTTATTAAACATACTTCGGTAATGATATCATTAAAATTTCTTTTGCTTCTTTTCATGGTTATTACTGTGCACGACTACAGGGAAATGTGGCTTAAATAATTTAAGATAGAAAAAAAAGACCTTTCAAATATATAGCAAATCTGACATATTTATAGCATCATAAACTAAAGGAGTCTGGCAAGCTGACATTTAAAGACCCAGGATGCTGATATTTTGCCATTTTACTACCAACAAGGTGACCTTAAAACTTTACTCTTCTGATACATTTAGTTCATGCTAGACAGGAAAGTAACTTTTCTGCATGGTGACAGCTGGGCTTATGTTACAGTTTTTGTTGTGTGAATTAACCTATTATTAAACCTATTACTTTTTACAAGAGGGTTAACAGAGAGTTAGGTGTGCAACTATCCTGTGGAACCGCTAAAACCAGCTGAACAACTAACAGTGAAAATGGTGCAACAGCGCCACTCAATGGCAGATGTAATCACACAATGAGGCCGGTAACTACACATTATATAAAATTTGTCTGCAGCCATCAAGTTTTAGCCTTTTCTAATTCTATGACAAGGATACCGGGCGCTGCTGCACCCCTAGGTGTTAAAGACAAGGTAGGTGAAGTTCTCTTGCTTTGGTTTGAGGCTGAAGTTGTAGTGTCCGATGCGGTTCCTTTGGTAGTAGAAAAGGCAGACGAAACCACCGAGGAAGAAGAGCACCAGGCCTACTCCCAGACAGGAGAAACCCACCAGATGAAGAGTGTCCAGTCCCTCTTCGAGGAACTCTGTAAATAAATGTGTCAGATGAAACCATGAAGCAGATACAGAAGGCATCCAGCAGACACTTTGCAAAAAGGCTTGTCTGAGATCACCACCTTCAACTACCAAACAATGTTAATACTGACGTGGACTTCTTGGATCAGCACACCAATCACCAACAATATGGCTGTTAAGACCCATAATTCACCAGCACATACACACAGGGTCCCATAAAAGAGCTGACTTAGAACATTTAGACACAAATTATTATTAGTGAAGTAGATTATACATTTTTGTGAACTGTTTAGTAAATTCACCAAACTCAGCAAAATACCTCAAATACAAATGCAGTGAGAGAGATTTATCACTTTAAAAGATTTTCAAACTGCTGAGAAAATGATCGCGGGCCATGAAAGTTATTTACATCTTAATAAAATCAGCATTATGACACAGAGGCCGTTGGTAATGTATGCCAACAGACTTTTTTCACAGAAGCCATTTTGACAGGTAAGGTTAATTAAGGTTCTGTACATGTAGAACAGATCCTTAATTAATGTAATCAGTAACATCTGTGTTTACCTACTATTTCATGTCAAAATGGCTGCTGTGAAAAAGGTCTATTTGTATCTAGGGTGATGACAGGCAGCGCGATTGTCTAATTTTGCAACTAGACGGTCAATTCAAATTTGAAAACGAGGGGACTCTCAGTTTTATAATGGACACTCAACACTTCATTAGCATTTCTGCTTTGAAAATTGGTCAGCTCATTAACAGCAAAGTGGAAGCCCTAGTGCCATTATAACTCCAGCTGGAATAAAATAGTTTGTGCAAATATATTTCCCCCTGCTTTTAATTCAAGATTAGGCATCCCAATGGCTTGTCTAATACAGCTGAAAAATTTTACTACCTTTCCAGGCACTATAACCATTTTCCTTTTCAAACAGAACAAAGCGCACATATCCTCTACAGAAAATGTACATTTTTGTTGAAGAGTTTTATAATATAATAACCAGAGCGCTCACCATATTCTGATGATCTGAATAAAGGCCCAGAGGAACGATGAAGTGTTCCAATCGTGTTTGTGAGCCGCACACTTCGCTCAGTGCAGTCCTGAGAGGGAAATGAGAGCCATGATGATCCTATATGTGAGAATCTCCTCTTTTGTTGCTCTGGGTGGATAGGGTATATGGGGATAAACACATCTGCATATGTTCCCGCATCACAACTGACAAAGCTTTAATATTAAAAACCTATGCATTTTGGCTGCCAGAGCCTTTATGAGGGTTCAGTCTCTCGCAGCCAAAATTTGTTGTTTTTTAACATTAAAGCTTTGTCTGATTGTCTGTTTTTCATTCCCAGCTTCTTTTGGATGCATGCATCTTGTAGGAGTTGTGAGGTTGAGATACATTTTTTTGCCTCTTATACTCACAGGCACACAAGTGGCAGATCCAATCTGTACACAGATTTGGACCTGGCAGTGCAGATAGATCACATCCAGGTTGACGAAGGAGAAAATGCGCACTGACAGACGAGACATGCTGGTGTTCCCGTTCTCCAGCACTGTGGTGTACGTGTTGGGCAGGGGGCAGCTGTGGAGCGCAGGCAACCAATGGACATACAGAATCAGTGAACGGTAACAACAAATAATAAAACAGTTTTTTTTAAATCTTTGAATCCAATGTCAGATACTGATTTTAATACAGTGTTATCTGTAATGAATCACAATCTAAGCAAGCAATGCTATAAAGCAGGACACTTTAGAGCAGAAAGACATTCCTATTACCCCAATTATAGCATCTTTTCATTTGTTTCCTCCGAGTTTAACCTGATTTTCCCTCAGATTTCCCTTTAAGTAACTTCAAAGTTAGAAAAAAAATTCCCATGCTGTAGGACAATGCCACATACCTATTCTGTATCTGCCACTTCACTGAAACTACATCACACTTATTTTGAGTGAATATTCAAACCCAAGATGCCATTGTTTTATGGCTGCAGAATTACATCAAATAGAAAATATCTAGATGTTTTGTGCATCATTTTATACACATTTCCCTGTGATTCAGCAGGACATATTTGGTATCTTTGGATCTTGGGATCGGCACTAGAATTTAAGTTCAAAGTTTCGCCACATAGCAATGAAACTGCTGATGGGACCGGCAGGTAGTAAGGAGTTAAGTGTTGATTTTGCCATTTTTCTGATCATAATAAAGGCATGCATGGGTCTAGCTCCACACTATATGACCCCTTATGAAGCAGATTGTAGCAACAGGTCCTTGGGCTTGTTTCTATTGGCTGCTCCAATAGAAACAAGCCCAACAACAAGAGGCAAACTGACCTTTACCATTAGGATTTCTAGACATTTGAACACCTGCCTCAAGAGCTTAGGCAGGCTAAATCAATATAATGTCTTAAAACACTTCCTCAGCTCACTTTTATAGACTCACTTTTATGTAATAATCTTTCATTAATTGGTCCTTGGCCTCCATTTTTTTGGTTTCATGTCTGTTTATGCCTGTTTTTTTTTTTTTTTTTTTTTTTTTTTTTTTTTTTTTTTTTTTTTTTTTGGTTTTTTTTTCTTTGCTGGTGCCTTTATTTTTGAAGCAAAACTACTCTGAAGAT
>OMKZ01007399.1:1762-28610 GCA_900302535.1 Neoniphon sammara | reverse complement strand
GCATACATGGTTAAAATGTGTGTGTGTGTGTGTGTGTGTGTGTGTGTGTGTGTGTGTGTGTGTGTGTGTGTGTGTGTGTGTATTCTGGCATTCTGGCTTTTTTTCCGCTGTTGCAGGAAACATCCCACAGATGACTGTCATTCAAACAGAAGTGGTGGGAGAGGGGAACTGTTGTACCACTGAGTCATTCTTTCCTCAACGCCTTGTCCTCTGCAACATGATTCATGATTCACACACACAAAACCCTACAAAGATTTCATCTCTCTGAAAAAGGAAACCAGCGAGCTACACATGGAGATCAGAGAGTCTGTAGAGGCAGTCGACCCTGTCTCCTCACCTTCCACTGTGACGGACGACACCTCCTCTATGTGCTTGAGGAGAAGGTGCAGCTTTGACGCGGCGCTGGGCAGCGAGAGAGTAAAGTTAGAGTCAATGAGCAGCGAGGTAGCAGTCCTGAAGGGATGAACAGGCCAAGAGCTGAGGTACTGCACTGAAACACTGGAGGAGTCCAGAGCCCCAGTCACCTGTTAGTGATACAGAAGATAGAAAACTGATAGAAATACTGAAAGGAGAAATATCTTAAATGATTCTCTTACAGGAAAGCAGATGCCATGCGACCAACATGTTCTTCTACATTTCTATGGTTTTAAATTGTTCTAATAAGTACAATAAGTACATTGTTTTTAGTGGTAGTAGTTGTAGTAGTAGTAGATGTAATAGTAGTAGGCCTGGTTGTAGTGGTAGTAGTAGTACTTGTAATAGTAGTAGTAGTGGTAGGAGTAGTAGTAGAAGTAGGAGTTGAAATAGCAGAACTAGTAGTAGTAGCCTAAGAGTACTAGTAGTCTTATTAATGATAGTATTAGTATAAGTATTACCATTGCATGCAACAATCTTGTGTGATTCAGAAGCCCTCTGTCCTTGGACATCAGCTGCTGGTATTCAGTTTTCACTGTCACCGTTACATTGAAACGCCACCCTCCATTTTGTGAATAATGCGATGAACCTGCAAATTATTTCAGTGGCTTTACCCGAGAAAAAACTATAACCATACAGCAAGAGCAACAACAGACAATCAAAATATGTACTAACTTTCAGGGGCGGTGCAGAGTGAGAAACCCGACTTCTGGCAGCATTTTTGCAACTGTGGGCAATCTATGTCCCACTCACATAAGTGGGACATAGGCGATAAGTCATAAGTGGGCAGGCCATCTGCACTGGGGCAGGACCCCGGCTTGTCAGTGAACTCCATACTCCTGTTTAGAGCTTTATTCAGAGGAAATAACATGTTACATTCACTAGTACTGACATGCACTACCAAACACGGATAGGTCAATGTGACTATTTGTCTCTATAGTGTGTGATTTGCTGTAACTCTTTAACAAACACTTGCATAAAGAACACACAAAACTTTGGGTTCTTCCACCATCCTCACACACAGAGATGAACGAATGATGAACACTCACGCAGGGCACAGTAACTGCCCACTTGCACGAAGCCATCGCAGCACCTGGTAACCTCCTTGGTGACTGTCTTGTACTCAGTCTGATGGGTCATTCTGTAAAGTGTGTCTTCACATGTCTTAAAGAGCCACCAGCTGCCGCAAGGCCTCGTCACAGTATACGGCGTCTTATGTGTCACCAGGAAACTCACTAGTCTTGTCTCATTGCGAGTACAGAGATGGTAGCCAGATCTAGACAGGACATATCCTAGAATAAAATATGTCTGTTAGTGTTATTGATGGTTGAGTTGTTTTAGTAGTTAGCCTGTGACTGCATAATTGCATAATCACTGTACTCCATATTTACCCATCTACTGGGCCTCTGCATATAAAAACATTACAAATATTAAGTTCAAATAAAACAAGATTAATAACACCTCACTGATGCTATATTTTATTCTGTCTACCATTTCTGTGTCCATCTGTCATCTACCAAGAGGCCTACCTTCAAACGCAGCGCTGTATCCCCTGCAGAGAGCCAGCAGGGTGCTGGCCACCCAGATGGAGAGCATCCAACTCATCTTGCACGGATCAGATTGTCAATCATGTATTTAACGACCACATTGTGCATGCATATTCCTCACTGAGGCGATGCTAACTGATCAGGGTGTATTCAACACCTGAATCCTCTGTGGTTGTCTCCTCCTCCTCCCATTGCTGCACCAGCAGCCCCAGATGGACCACAAAGTCATGGCTGCTGAAGGATAAAGCAACCTAGCAAGTGTACTGTATGTAAGTTAGATAGATGAGGTTACAGGTGGCACCGTGTTCTCTGACAAAGTGAAATAACAGCATGACTTGTGGTTTTTCAGCAAAAAATATTAATTTGATTAGTTTGATTTCTTGGATGGTTGCTATGAAGCATGGCAGTGTGACAGCCTAATAAGCCAGTATACACGATCATAAAGACCAGAGTCTTTGGTTCAGAACAACAAAGGCAACTCGAGGCGTCGGTTTCATTTCTTTAGAATGCATAAGTTGCCATTCTTGTCATAATGCAGCAGTGTCAGGGGCCGTAAACATGTTTGTGATGCCAGAGGGAGAGACGTGTACTGGGAGGAGTCAAAGTCACAATCTCTAATGACTTGGTTTCTACTAAGGTAACCATGGCAGTGCTTGCTATTCTCCCAGCATTAACAGCCTATGGCAGCCATTATCAGGTATGGAGGAATGAGAGAAAAAAAAAAGACATCCCTGCCATTTTCCCCAAACCCCTACACTTTCTAGGTGTATGCTAGAGCAGCATGATGCTTTTGCTATTTAAGATATGATTTAAATAAAGCTATATATGTAGTATTATATATTTTGAATGTATATTTCACATGAAAAAACTGCTGTCTTCACACCCTCTGCATTCTTACAGAATCTTGTCATGCCCACTTCTTTTCACAGTAAATTCATTTAAGCCTTTGACTCAAGCCTTGTTAATGTTTCTTTTTTTCTAATGTGGTGTGAAAATGAGCCTGATTAAACTTGCTTCAGTCATAAATGTTAATGCCTGATTATACACTGAAGCACCGAGGCATGTGGAATGATGAAGGGAGGTGTATGGTGTCACTACAGCAATACAATCTGGTTCATCAGTCACGACAGATTGACAGTTTTAACCTTGACTGCAGCATCACCACAGAAACTACAATATTGACTCTACGGAAACTTTTTGTATTGTACTTCAGATGAAAATAAAGACCATAGAGGCAGGCGTTTGAGGCTATGCACTCAATGTTTTTACAACTAATGCCACACCTGATTAAGTCACAAGACTGTTGCCAGGCACTACTGCTGACAGAGCTTTCCAGGAAGAGCCTTTGGGCCTGATAAACACAGCAACAAGTCCCCACTGGATAGAAGGCATGACACAAAGCTTCTGCCATGCTATAGTGACTTCCTCAATCATAGGCCTAATTAGTTTCATTGGGGTTAGGAGACATGTACTTACATGTGCACATACTGTGCATACATCTACAACTTAACACTGTATTTGCACCTCTCAATTCAAAATTCACATAACTAATGTGACAAAATGCAAAACTACCATGAAAAGTCTATTTGGGAGTTCCATAGCTGATAAAAAAAAAACAACAACAAAAAACTACTGAGACTTTGGCTTCAGCACAAGTCACTGCAAATTAAATCAATAGACGGTACTATAAAATAGTAAAATTAATTTATATACTCATCTAAAAGTGGTGTTTGTAATTTATTTAATTTATGGGAAGATACAAAACCCAAGGGGAAAAAACAGTTAAAAATATTTTTATAGTCTTGCCAATAAAAAAAGTTTATAGGGGAAACCTATTAAGTCTTTCTACATAATCAATAATCAGGGACTTTTTTGTGGACTTCAGTGAGCAAAAAATACTATGGCATTAACAGAAGAATAAGTTGCCATAGCCTATTTAGAATAGTATATGATTAATTATTGTCACTATCAGTAAATGATCAATAACCAGGGGCTGTTACTACAGGCAAGTAAAATCTGCTGCATTTCAAGGCAGAGCATTTAAATTGTACTCAGACTAAAAGCTGATGAATTACTTTTATACACAAGAGCTTTCCTATGCAATGCTAAAAGGTCAAGAGGACACATAATTCAGCATGGATTCTTTTAAATAAATAAATAAATGAGGCTCATAAACAAAGCAAAGCCATATTATTTTCTCTTCTCTTCTTTGCTAACTGGTCCTTCGAATGACTCATGACTAGCCAATTTACAACTGCACAGTGTCTGATGTGATGCTCATGGACAGCCAACAAAATAGCTATTCTGTACTGAATATAATTTATAAGGTAGTTCCATACAGAAGCCTGCTTCATTCAAAACATACTTTCATGACATTACAATCATAAAATGCTCAGAAAGTACAGGTTCACAGGCACAGATTATTTGGTTACAGTATGGTTGGCCAATTGTATACTAATGTGTTACTTCCAGTCTTGGCTCCTGTAATTCCCTTGGCAAAAACAAACACTGACATGTAAAATAAAAAAAACATGACCTATCCCTTTAAATTAGCCTGTATGTAAGTTGGCTTTTGGTCCCGCCTCCTGGTCATTCAGCAGCCTATCGAGGCACAGTGCACGTGACGAGCGCTCTTTGCGATGACCTCATCCCTGGAGTGGGATGACGTCAAATTCAAGATGGATGGAATCACGACCAGAGCGCTCATTCTACACAACAGTGAATAAAGTCCTGTCTGTGTCGGGGAAAGACAATATTCGCGACGAGGAGGGTAAGTTTAGAAAGCCCCCAAAACTTATTTAAACCAAATGACCGGGGTAGCTGTAACATAGTTGTGGGAGTGCAGGAAGCTTTTTCCCTTTTCCTCCCTGACGTAACTCGAACGGGGGGATTGTGCTGGTGTAAAACCTGACCAGCTACAGCCATGTACTCAGCCCTGTTTTCCACCCTGTTACTGCGCCGTGCCAGGCTGGGTTGGACCAGGTTTAATAAACAACAACAACAGCAACAACAACACAGGGGCTAGCGGGTGTAACGTTTTCGGTCTCCACACTCCAACGGCTTCTCTGCCAGCACTGTGTTTTCATTACGGGATTAACGTGGTGGAGTCCATTGAAACGCACCCCGGCGACACAACTTTTCTTGTTTGCTAGAGGCATTTTAACGCGGTAGTCGCTCGGTGTTAGCCTCGTTTCTTTTGATCTTTACCCACACGAGAAAGAGAAACGTGTGACTGTTTTCTAACCCGAAGCGCCATTTCTGGTGAAGTTATATGTCATCAGAAATTGAGCCACGTCTCACGGATGATCTAATGCTGAAAGCGTCCCCCAACTTGCTCACAGTGTAACTGAAATGGGCGAAACATTATCTGTTGTTCTCCTAACATTGACCGTTATTTTTAAGATATAAGCTCGCTGACATTTTTCCAGTGAATGAATGAAGCTTCATTTTCCGTCTACCTGTTATGCCAGTGTTAAGGTAGCCGTAATAAGATATACATTTTCCGGCCGTAACATTCAAAATAAAATCCTTACTGGTGAACACGCATTGTAACCTTTTAGAATATTTCAAAGTAGCAAAGTTGATGGAAAGCTTATACTTAAAGAGACTCTGTACGATAATGCAGTTGTCATTTATTCAAACAGTCTTCTTAAAGCATGTATCTGTAGTCATGAAGTGGCAAGGTTTCATGCTGGAAAGTTGCTCAACTTCCTGTATTATTCTGGCTAATTCTGTCTGGCTTAACGCAGCTGTGTAATAGACCATATCTAACTAGAAACATGATGTAATGTCCATACAATAGAAACTTGCTGCGCATGTTCTCTTATATTAAGGTGCGCTCATTCCTCATAACGGGGAAATTAATTTATATTCGATAAAAAGGTGGTTAAACTATGGCCTGTAGTTAGTGCACATAAACAATCATCACCAGTGCAAACAAAAATCAGTTGTGTTTTTCATAAAAGGACTGTTAAATGCTTTCATTCTCTTCATTATATCCTAATCAGTTTGATACTTCTTTTTACAATGTATAGTGTGAATTTAGATGAGGGTTCAGGTCATTCTAAAATTAGGGGTAACCCCTTTTTAGGTGGGTTTACCACCCACTACATGTCTGGCTTATGAATAGAGCTGGGCATATTCATTGGGTACTGACATCATCGCAGATTGTTGTGTCAGTCTTTCTAGATGTGTCAGATGTGTTAACAGAAATATATGCATATTTTTCAGCCCAAACACTAAAATTATTTCACTGTTTTAGTGTTAAAGCTAGGGCTGGGCAATGTATCAATATTACATCGACATCTTGATATGAGACTGTATGCTGTCTGTGATTTTGGATATCATAATATCATGATATGGCATAAGTGAATCAGAATCAGAATACTTTATTGATCCCCATGGGGAAATGAACCAGGAAAAGTGTTGCCTTTTCCTGGTTTTAAAGGCTGCAATACAGTAAAGGGATGCAATTTCCTGAACTTATTAGACTGTTCTAGCTGGTCTGTTATTTGCCTCTGCCTGTTAGGTCATCATATCCATATTACTAATGATTGTTTATAAAAAATCTCGTGTGTAAATATCTTGCGAAAGCACCAACAGTCATCCCTACAGTATCACCACAATATGGATATTGAGGCATTCAGTCAAAGATATTGTAATATATGATATTGTTCATAACATTCAACCCTAGTAAAACTACTGTTTTGATGCCCAGTATCCCACATATTTGCACTGCATGCACCTTTTACCCAGTAAAGCTGCAATTATTGCAGCCATGGTATTTGAAACTGAGATATTTGTTGTTTTGTGTAATGAACTGAACTGAACTCTTACCTTTTAATCATCTAGTGTGTAGGATTGGATTCCCACTGCCATTATAAGAAAATTAATCTTAAAGTTAAATTTCTTGTCTTTTACAATGGGAATAAAATCTGTATTATTATAAATGAATAGCAGTTTAAGTTTATTCTTTGTTTTGATTGTTGATTTGATTGAAATCAAATTTAAACCCTACAGCGGTGTACAAAAAATCTTGGCTTATTTCCACATATGTCTAATTAGCAAGGTGTATTTCTAGTATACAAATCTGTGCCAAATCAAGATTGTGCAGACATAATGATCATTCTGTTGTTTACATTCCCACATTAAAATATAATCCTCTTGCCTTGTCTTTCAGTCATGGAGAGCCTAGTGCATTACAGTAATCCCTCCCATGCCCCCTCAGTATTAGGGGTTCTCAATGAGCAGCGTCTCAGGGGCCAGATGTGTGACATAGTCCTGGCTGTGGCGGATCAGAGGTACCAGGCCCACAGGAGCGTTCTGGCTGCCAGCAGTGAGTATTTCCAGTCCCTCTTCACACGGATGGACGCAGATGCCCTGAAAGTTGTACACTTGGACTTCTGTGAGCCCGAAGCCTTTGAGATAGTCCTGAATTACATTTATTCCTCCTCACTCTTTGTGGACAAAGGCAGCCTGGCAGCAATCCAAGAGTTGGGCTACAGCCTAGGAATTCCCTTCCTTACCAACATTGTATCAACAAGGCCACATGTGTCCTACTGCATCTCCAGAAAAAGGCTGTCCTTCTCAGAGGAGGATGAGAATGATGGTCAGACAAGGAGTGTCATTGTGTGTCGGGTCCGGAATG
Organism: Neoniphon sammara; assembly: GCA_900302535.1. Lineage (NCBI taxonomy): Eukaryota > Metazoa > Chordata > Actinopteri > Holocentriformes > Holocentridae > Neoniphon > Neoniphon sammara. Next base: position 21,002 of record OMKZ01007399.1, on the reverse strand, counting down.
ACTCGTCTCTCCCCAGTCACTCAAACTATCAAAGGAAGACGTCTGAGATATCGTCTTCGCCACACTCAACCCGAGAGCTGGCTCAACCTCCCTCGCAACACAACTCACATGAATCATTCAGGAACTCTGAATCCATCGCCAGAAAATCATCTGAAACGAGTGAAAACTCTGACAGGAAATCAACCTATCCATACACCTCCATATTAAAAGGGAATCCATCACACATCACATCAGCGAGACCACAGCTGACATCATCAGTGTCTTTCAGTGATGCAGAAATGCAGAGCGTCAGGTTGCAGCCAGACTCTGATCTGGACACTAAAAAGGAGGAGGAGCAGGAGGAGGAGGAGCCCCTCTATCACACCAAAGTGCCCATTCAGGGTCAGACCAGTGAACCAAGCCACACCATTGACAGGAGCGGGCCGCTCATAAAAAGCCTTCTCCGTAGATCATTATCCATGGACAGCCCTGTTCCTGTCTTCTCACCCACGCTGGAGCTCAAAGAACTGCAAAACCGTGAGCAGTCAGTTGTTAAAATGGCATCAAACACATCTGGGCCAGAATCATTTGATCACAACGGCGGTTCAAAAAGATCATCTCCACTGGTTCTCAGGTCAAAGTACCCCAGCAGGTATGATGAAGAAACTCAGGTAGAGGGGGAGGTTTGTGTGAAAGCTGAGCCCAGCAGTCCTCTCGCTGACCCCTTGGAGATTATTCGAATCACAGTTGGTGATACTTTGCCAGTTAATCTCAAAGACTTTCAAACAAACTATGACCAAGGCTCCAGGCCAGACTTAAGCACCCATGGGAAAAGAAAGGTCAGGTCAGACAACAGAAGATACCCTTTCAAGAAGTCCAGAGGTTTTAAAGAACATCCCCTCCCACTTGATGAGAACATGTCAGAAAAAGTACTTCAGACTGCCAGTATGGACAGTAATGAAAACACTGGAGAGTCACAGCAGAACAAAATTTTTAAATGCTGGAACTGTTTGAAGGTGTTCAGATCCAGTGCTGGGCTACACCGTCATGTAAACATGTATCACAACCCCGAAAAGCCGTATGCTTGCGACATCTGCCACAAGCGCTTCCATACCAACTTCAAAGTGTGGACACACTGCCAAACCCAGCATGGTGTAGTACAAAACCCGGCTTCATCCTCCAGCTCCTCTGTGCTTGATGAGAAGTTTCAAAAGAAGTTGATAGATATTGTGCGAGAGAGGGAGATTAAGAAGGCGTTGCTGTGGAAGCTCAAGAGAAACAAGCAGGGTTTGCAGTCTCCTACACTTAACAAAAAGAGGTCAAGAAACAGCTTTGTATGTCCTTACTGTGGGAAAGGATTTCTGTTCCAGTCTCAGTACAGACAGCATTTGAGGACACATCCTGCTGAAAAGGCTGAGCAGGACACAGCAAGAGAAAGCGTCCTCTTTCAGAAACAGGATGAGATCATTCAACAGAAGAGCACAGATGCTGGTGTTTACTCCTGTAGACTTTGCAATGTGAAGCTGTCCTCGCTCTTTGAGCAGGGTGACCATGAGAGGGGCTGCCGACATGCAACTGTATGCCCATATTGTGGTCTCCGATTCTCAAGTCCAGCAGTCAAGAAAGACCACGAGGCACATTGCAAGTACAAGAAACTGACGTGCCTAGAATGCATGCGGACCTTCAAGTCCTCCTTCAGCATATGGCGCCACCAGATGGAGGTCCACAACCAAAACATGATGACTGTTAAAGACCAGATGAACCTGAAGCAGCAAGAGAACAATGGAGAGGCCTCTGACATGCTCGGACAGGGGCCTTACAGCGATGAGCCTCTAGCAACTGGGAGCGCAAGAGAGAACATTAACTTCAGTGACTCCTCAGGTCCACCTCTGTATGACTCAGAAGACTCTTCATCCTATGTGCCTGAGGACCTGAGCATGGGCCATCATGGCAAGCTGGTAGTGAAGGAAGAGCCAATAGAGGAGGCTGTGAGCGAGAGGGAAAACACAGAGACTGCCAAAATTGGGCCTGAAGAACCCGGTGTGTGGCCATGCGAGAAATGTGGAAATCTCTTCAGCTCTCGCAAAGACCTGGAACGGCACCAGGAGCTGCTATGCCACATCAAACCCTTCATCTGTCACATCTGCAACAAAGCCTTCAGGACCAACTTCCGCCTTTGGAGCCACTTCCAGTCCCACATGTCAGCTGCTGATGAAGCTGGAGCCAAAGAGGTCGAAAGACGCCCTTCATCTCCCTCTCCCTCCCCACCCATGACCCCTCAAGTCTCCGGACGTCCTTCCCCACAGGCCTCCGTGCTCAAATCAGCCCAGACGGTGCAAGTTGCTGCAGTGGCGGCTGAGGAGTCGAGCAGCCCAGAGCCTTGTAGCTCATCGGTAGCCAAGAGCAAGAGGCCTGAAGTAGAAAGGCAAGCCGGCAGCCACAGCCCTCTGTCAAGGTCAAACAGCATGGAGACTCCAGCAGGTCCTCAGGAATCAGACACCCTCTTTTACCATGCACCCTCTCTGTCTGCTCTGACATTTAAAAGGCAGTACATGTGTAAACTCTGTCACAGGACTTTTAAGACGGCCTTTAGTCTCTGGAGCCACGAGCAGAGTCATAGCCATGTGTAAGCATCACACAAGTTATCGTACTGCATTTTATTTGAGAGACAATACTTAATATAAGCATAACACACCTCGGCCTACAAAAGTGTCAGCCTATAAAAGGAAGACTTTGAATGTATAGCGTATTTGCTTGCCTCCTTGTCATATAGTAAGCGGCCATGTGCATTAGAGGTGTGAACGTGAATGTGTGCAATGAATTGCTAGTTTTGTCCTTGTTACATGAAACGATTAGATAAATGGGTTATTTTCCTTTGAATTTATGCTATCTCCTTTAAACTTACTTTTGTTTCTCACTTCTATTCATCTATTTAGGTGTTTTGATGGAAAAAAATGCTTTAATTTGGAGGCTGTAGTTGAATTGGGATCAGTGAAGTACTTTTGCCTTTGTATCAGATCCGTTTTGGTCTCTTGGTGTGAGTGACATCACGTAAGTTGATATTGGAGGCCTCAACAATGTAATCAATGTGCACTTTGTCAAACTGTTTATTATATATTGAGGGAGATATAATCAAAAATGGTTTCTTGATTCCATTTGTTTCCAAAACTGAGCTAGACAGAATGAGTAATGGTTTGTATTTTACGTCTTCATACTTAGCATTCCATTGCATTTCTTTGGAATAGATCAATTTCTTTTTACATTGAAGATATTTGAGTTCCCTATTGCCTTTATGTCATTTCATGTTTCACAGGTTTTGAACTGAATAAGTATACTGAATAAAGTTACAACCCATCGATCAAACATATGGGATACCCTCTGGTTTAGGCTTTAGTGTTTCAGTATGCATGTATTGACCTGGAAACATAAAAACTAACTGATGACTAAAACCATATTTATTTATAATGGGAGGACTGCAAGAACTGAAGACCAGGACACGGGCTACATATCATGTTTGTTTCAAATTTTTTACAGTTGCTTGTAGTCTTCATTTGAGTTCAGTAATTTATAATGTCATGTTCTCGGTGATTTGCCTGGTGCATTACTTTTACTAATTTTTTTTTCTTTTTTAATGCAGCTGAATGGCACACAGCAAGCAACAGAGTCACATGCATAAAGATTAGGAAATCGCATTTGTTCTAAAAGTAAATCATCTAAATACTCTAAATTTTGCTCAAAACGCTCAGCTCAATTTCACACATGATTCAGTTTGTAAAAGCTGCTCAGACTGACTTACTAGTAAAAATGGCAAAACCTGTCAGCTGAGATAATGGGCTGAGTTGACCTTATGGCTTGATATAAACGTACTCCACATACAAGATAACATCAGTGTAAGTAATTGGCTCATCATATCCTCTGCTGTAAATCAAGTTTGAACTTTTTAAATCTGACAAACAGGCAGAATTAGAAAAAAAAAGTTGCTCACACAAACAAAAATTGATTTGTGTTTGGCAGATGTGAACATTTTTGAAACCACTAATTGTTCTTTCCATCTCTCAATAATCATTTCGCACTTAGATGGAATTATAGGACTGAATGTGTTAATGAATCCTGAAATGAACAGGCAGCCCACAGTACACAGTCTTCTGACATTTTGGCAACTTATTAACAATTATCAAAATCCAGATGCTTTATGCAGTGCAAGGTAGCTTAAATCACTGAGGGCACAAGTGGTGTATTCATACTCATAAATAGATTTTTGCAATTTAATACATTTGGTAATTAATCAAGCTTTACAATGCTTTGATGGCCTTATGCAAGATTTTGTCAATATTGTCTTTTTCATAAAAGCACAAGATGATTTCAGATTATTATTGACTCAGGCATTTAGAGGTGATTAAGTCAAGGAGTAGGTATGTGGGGAAAAAAACTGTTACTCCTGGAATGGTGAGGATATGTTCCTCTCATTAAATTGCGAAAGTTATTATTAAAGATTGTTTTGGTTATTCCAAATGTTTTACAGTTGTATTCTCATACAAGTGTATAATCTGCTTTGGATTGATTGATGACTTTGATCTGGAGAGGTGAATTTGTCATAAAATATTTTGATTGCTTGGGAGATCACACTCGTAGTGTTCCACACTAACTATAGGAATCAGTTTTCAACTAAATGAGTACAGCTAGTGGCGTTGTTATGTTAAATTCCTTTGAGAAATTCTCTATCAATAGTGCTCTTAATTTTTTTTGTGAGAAACTTTATGAAAGAAAGACATTTCAAGGAAAGAATTAGAATATAATTTTGTGTATATTGCAGTGTTTGTATTCTCGATTTTGTACCTATTTTGTTAGTAAACAAAAGTTTATCTTTTTAGTATTACTGTGCTCTTACTGCAATAATAAATATTTGTATTAGTATTGGTTGCATTATTGTTGCTTTTGGAGACTTGCAGCAGCTTTGTGTTTAGGTTTTTCTACAGTTTTTTGTGCTTCATTTCTGTAATAAAGAGTAACAATGGAGTATGTGATGTGAGATCGTACAGTTATTTGATATTTAAAAAATTGAGATTCAGCTGGTGAACTAAACCGCACATCCAGTCTCCACATTTCTTGTTCATCTTGAAACCGTGACTAAACAACTTGAAGACACATTTATGGGACTCTTGCCAACTCTAAATAAGTATCCTCTTGTTTCTCATTTGAACTTCATATTTCTATCAGATGAACAGACCGGTCCCCATATCTCTTTGAGCGACCTTACCCTGCTTATTTTCATTTAATTTCACTTAAAACATGCTTTTTATGTGTTCCTCTAAGCAAGTCACAACAATACTTTCTACAGCAGGATATGTCCAAGGCCATTGTGCTTCAAAGTAGGTATGAAAGGGACTTTGTAACAGCAAAGATTTTTTTAATTTAAGGTTAAAAATAGACAACACACACAAATTTAGTGCATTTTGGCCACTCATCTCCAACTGAATACTCTTATCAGTCTAAAATTAAGCAGTTATTATGCGCATACAACTTACTATAGAGTTAAATATTATCCTGAACATTTTATTATTCAAAATAATGTAATACAGAAGATTTGAAACTCTTAGATCATGTGACTCTTGGCACAAAGTTTGTTTTATCATCCTTCCTACCCAGCTTAGTTTTTCAATAACATTACAGCTTACATTATGAATCTGGGTTTCATATGCAAGGGAGGCATCCTTAAACACCATCTTGGGTTTATATACAATTGTAATACACATCAACTAAAAGCTAATTGCAGGTCAGTTTTTGTGTGTAAATTCAATCAGTGTGAATTAAGTGAAAAGAAACAAATGTTACTCTGTAGGTAGGCTATCACTGCAGTAATCCAGGAGGATGTTTTTCAAGCTGTGGGCCATGGTGACAATTTTTGGCTGGAAACTAGGGAGTGAACTTGGGAAAAGTTCGCTCCAATTTGGAAAATGGTACAGTGGAAATCCTGTCCACCTCAAGTGTCAGGTCACACTCTGAATGGAAACGTGTGAACAGAGGAAGTTTTCACACAGATGAGGAAATCCATCCACGTACTCAGTCATGTCTTTTATATTATGTAAAGTCTGTTATTCAGAGTAAGCAATATAATCTTCAGAGTTTATCTGTCCGGGCAGCCAGGCTGATGTGAAAGTGTGAAACAGCTGTAATGGGTGACTGTGACCACTACGAGATAAAAGGGTTTTGTCAATTACAATAGACATTTATTTTCAAAAATTTACACAATTCTGTGATCATGACCAATAAAACGTCTGCACTTTGTTATATTTAAAAATGAAATAAAACTGCCAGTGTTGACTGCTACTGTGTTAAAGGTGCATTGGCAAGATGAAGGCAACTGCAGACCATTCAGGAAGAGAAATCTGAGTTTGAAATAAAAGATCTTCTAAGTAGACATCACATAATGAAAAATTCTGAGAAACAAGCAGTACTGTTATCACAACTAAGAAATCAAAACAACTAAGAATTGAAAACCGAAGCCAGTCTAAGACAGATGTAGTTGCTTATGCTGACACTACTTCACTGTAGCTGAAGTAGAGCTCATTTTAACCATGTTTTTGACCACAGCCACAGCTGTCAGAGACCACTACAGATTCAGTTCAAGATGAAAACATCCATAACTGCCATCTTGGGGCGACCTCACAGTGCCAGGGTGTCTTTAATCAGCCTCCTCATGGTGGTGCTCACAGAGGTGCCCAGTGAATCGGTGATCTGGTATGTGATTTTATAAAGGTAGGGCTGCACATCTTTGAGACTTGTGTCAAAAACATTGTCCACTTCTGACTGGGTGGGCATCTTTGGCAGGTATTCGTGGCGGTTTATCACCTCCACAACATTGATCACCTTCTCGCCAAGCTTCTCGCCCACTTTCTCCCTGCAGATCTGTCTCTCCTGTTCGTTGGCCAGGTTGACCACATTAACCTTGATGCTCCACACCTCCCAGGGGATGCACTCATCTGAAAAAGGCCAGCGGGACTTCTTCTTCTGGTAGAATTCCAGCGAGATTTGCCCCATGCCATCACTGCCTGAGTTGTTCAGAGCATCCTGCAATGAAAACACACAGTAAGCACGTCAAATGACAGGCCTACCCATTACAGTGTATAATCAAATGTCACAACTACAAATTACCTTAAATTCAGACACAGCTTTCCTGATCACTCTGTCCAGCTCGTCTGAGGACACCCTGACGAAAGTGAAGTCGATGAAGTCGCAGTCTATGTCCTGTGTGCCCACGGTGCCAATGGAGTAGGTGCCCTCCTTCTTGTAGTGAAATTTCCCGGTGCTACGATGCAGTAGGATGGTGTGCAGCAGGGCCAACATGGCTTCGTCGACCTGTCTCGCCTCCACCGTCAATTCAAGAACTTCCGAGCGACAATTCATTGCGATCTGAGTGATATTTCCATTTAAAGAATACAAATAGTCTACGTTGACGCTTAGCTTGGCAAGCGTCCCACGGCAACTGACGAAGACACACAAGTTTGTTTACCTTACGGACGGGCGAGGCCTGTCGCGACTACTGTGTCTGCTAGTCACATTGAACTAGTAAATGACAGTTCCGTAAATCGGCTATCACACAACTAAAGTAGCTTTGTTGCGTATTAGGTACAGGATAATTAGCTATACCTGAACATAAACGGATGCTACATATACGAGCGAAACCATATGTGATGTAGCAACAACAGGACAATCTACGGCACGACGCGTAGTCCAAAGTACCTTTATCCGGCGGTGTATTCCTCGAGGGGTTTAATAGGACTTACTTGTAGCTAAGCCCTCAATTCGTAGCTCAACCCAGAAACATTTAGATGAAACCGTTTATTCGAAATGCCACATATGTGTGGTAAACATGGCTAAACACGGTGTTCTCCATTACAGTTCGCAGTCTGTTATCCGCACGTCAACAAACGCTCGAAACTGTCGCTATGCATTCTGGGACTTACAGTTTGTGCCACATATCAGTTTCTAAAAGGCAACTTTACCGTCTAACGACACAGAGCTGCAAACTAATTCTAGAGTCAGCAGCGAGTGAATCTTCGCTTTGAAGATGTTCGCCTACGAGCCTCCCACGATATTTGGATATTCCCTGGCGGAGCGTAACCGCGGACAACGGAAATAATTCATTTTAAGAAACTTTGATGGCTTCATATAGCTACTGCAGTAAGTAGCTAAGCGAACCGTAGCAGAGGTTAGCTAACTAAGCTAACAACTGTCTTTTAGTGAGTTACAACCTGGGAGTGTGATAGCTTGCAGGTTTATTTTACTCCGGAGATTGTCGCCGGCTATTTGTCAAGGACCGAGGTCTCAGTAACCAGTTGGCATATTAGTGTGGGACGTTTATGCGGCTTGTGACAGCTGCTATGAGGTACTGCAGCATGGCCAACGATGAAAACAATTTATATCTGAGGTTGAGTTCTTGGCAATTAGTCGCTAAATCGGGGACCCAAACAGTTGAGGAAGATTGCTTTCATGGACTTCACTGACCAACTAAAGGTTTCGAGGATGCCAGATCATTTCTCACGGGAGAAGTATAGGTGTGTTTAGCTGTGGGCATCGTCGTCATTTGCTAAGGATGTCTGACTTAGAAAGTTCCAGTTCCTATTTTGGCTTGGAAGACCCGCAGTGGCTTTGCATGGTCACACTGTTCATCGCATCCCTGGTTACTTTAGTACTGTATTTCGTACAGTATTTCCAACAAGGGGGTGTAGGAAATGTGCAGCGACCAGCTGAGGACAATGCGGCGAAGGAGGAAGCGGACGCTCTGCTGGGATGGGCGCTGTCACTGAAAAGCTGGAAAAGTCAATGGAGAGGAGTTTGGTGCAGAGCTTTGAATGACGAATCAAGGAAGTCTGGGGTAAGTCTCATGACCACTAAGCGACCACTCCACAGCATTACGTAATACTTGAGGCAGGTGTTGTCAGTAGATGAACTGCAGCCTTTTTCATGGGAAACCTAGACCGGTGGTAAATATACATATAAAAAATTTACCTGTTTGTGCTCAAACAGAGTCGTCTGTACAAGGCTGTCCAAAAAGCTTTAATAATAATGATAAAAAATTTCTTCACACAAGTCACATTTTAATGATTAACACTAGTCAACCCACAGGCTTTCCCTTTAATGAACCATCAGCAATGTAGATTTTGCACTTTGCAACACCAACCCAGTAAAAGTTTTTATTATTCCTTGGAATTGTCAGGTCAAAACAAGTTCTTTGCCAATTTCAGACACAGATGCATGCTTTATAGGCTGATTCATCACTCAAGTACTGGCAACAACTTCATACATGTCATACTAGATGGTTTCCATTGTTTTGCATGTTTCTGGCTTGTCGACACAGGGTCCCATTCTCCTGTCGTTTGAAGAGGATGGTCTTCAGGCATCAGAGCTGGTGGTCAACCAGGTGTCCAGCTTCCAGAAGTCTGGTGGGCACAAGGTAAACAAAGTCTGTTTGTCTCAGTTAACTGTCATACACGGATGGAGGGGTTTCTCCGTGTTTGTGGTTGTCTTCGTGTTGTTTTCTTTCCTCTGATCCAGTGTCTTACAGAAGACTTCAGGATCAATAGAGCCATTGTTCAGTGCCAGTGCTGCATCCTCCTCCTCCAACCACAGAAAAGTTTGCATTTGTTTTTCTGAGACAGCCTGGGCTTTATTAACATCCATCTGGGTTATAACAGCAAGGATTTATAGATTTCTCATTTCCTTGCTTATATAACCTGTTGACATATCCTGCTGCTCAAATCACTCTAGCCTATATCTCCCTGAGTGAGGTGTGAGGGGGTGTTGTTTTTGGTTGTTGTTTCACATGAAGAGTTCATATTGGGACACATTGGATGTTGCATCTGTAGTCCGGGTGGCTTGGCTGTGCTTCCACTGCAAGCTCAGCCTTTTCTTTGTGCCGAGATTCATGATGTGGACCAAGATCCCAGGTGCTCTGTTGTTTAATGCTGCGAGTTTAATGAACAGAGGCTTATCCTTACATAGGCTGCGAGGATAAACACACATACACTGTGTGTGTGTGTGTGTGTGTGTGTGTGTGTGTGTGTGTGTGTGTGTGTTTTAAGAAGCTTACATAGTTGTCCAACTCAGCAGTAAGGAGGACCAGGCAGAGAGGAATGCACCAGCACCTATGTTTGGATTAGGTTTCCCTTCACTGACAGTGAACTGATACCAACTGGGGCACACACACACGTGCCATGCAGGGATGGCACTTAATGCACTGAATGCATTCTACAATAGCAGGTCATTCCTTTCAAATGAGAGACTATGGTACTGTTCTGTCACACTGTTGCATATTCCTTCCAATGCAGTAAAGGTGGTTTATTGTACTTATGCATTGATAATGCATGCTTAAACTAATACAATAAGCTTTTTTGTTTAACTCAGTGAATCAGAGCTGTAGCAAAAGTTCATGTAGAGCTACAACAAGTAATCACATAATTAGTGTAACCTTATTGTGTTTTCAGTTCCTTGCAAAGAGCTCTGTACACAGTTTGCAGCAATATAAATGCATTTTGAATTAAGTACAATCTTGGCTATAGACTTTCACACATGGATAGACACCCAACACTTTATGGCTGAGTACAGTTTTTTGTTTCCCTAACGATTCTTTCATGCAAAATAACACAAATTCATGAGTTGTGCAAAAAAGCAGTCACTTCCCTTTTAACTCTGGCATTCTCAGAAGCTCAGCATCAAAACTAATGCATCTTTTTAACATTTTGTCCCCCCAACAGACAGCTTCCTGCAAGGTGGTTGGGGAAGCGCTTCAGTTCTCCCTCAATGCAGCACCAACAAGCTCAGCCACAGCAGAGCCCTGTAAATACACAGTGAGGATAGCTCCACTGGAGCTGCAGGTAAACACACTACAGTTGTTCCAAGCACGTCTGTTGACGTCATTGATTGATCTTGATTTGTACTTTGTTGGAATAAATCTAACACTGCTAAGTCAGAAGAATAGGGTTGTATCCCCTGAATGTCATCTTGGTTTGGTGTAATGGGAGAGTTTATCGAAGATGATGCGCTGCCCGGCATTGCCTCGCTGCTGGCAGGAGAATTAAATTAAATGGTTGAGGTATCTTTGTGTGCTTGGCAAATGTCCTGAAGACCTCATTTAAATCACTGTCACTTCCATTCCGGGGAGAGGAGGAAGGGTTAGCCCACTTCTTCCGTGTTCAAATTCGTTGTGGGCACAAGTAGGATTGAATGAAACTGTGAAGTTATTGCACAAAAGCAATCCAACTAATGACTAAGCAGTTCCTCCATGTAAATTTCACCGGTTTATCGTATTTACAATGCCTGGACATGACTGGGCTGATTTCTCAGGAAAATACTCTTCTGGATCACTCACAGTCTTTCGCAATGCTCTGTCTGCATGTGGCCCCCTTGAATGAAATGGACCAGTTATGACAAAGGTGATATGTGATGGTTTGAGGATATGTTGTAGGTAGTATTATGTATTATGCTCGGCTAAGCTTTCATCCTGTATTAAGGTTTTGTTTTAAGCCCCCAGCGATGTATGCAAGCTAACCCAATTGAAATAAGGCTATTTTTAAACCAATAAGGTGCTTGTCACACCCCTTTGGCTCTTATCTTATTGTGCCATAAATACAACCTCAGTGAGAGGCTAGAAGGCTGAAGTCAGGATTAGAGTTGGGGCTTTTTTGTTTTGGTTGTGGATTGGTTGTTGTTGTGGGTACAGAAAGCAATCCTCTTGTCTATTTTCCACCCTCTCTGTTTAGGCTTAGTCTGGAAAAGTCAGAGGGCCTTTTCAAATGTCTCCACCTATCTACCGGAGCATTTGTTAGCCTCTGACTCAGGTCCAAGCTAGAATGCTCTTGGCTTATGTTATGGACTGCAGGGATATGTGGAGCGGAAGCTCAAGGTATTTAGCAGTGAATAACACACACAATTGAATTATGGCTTGCTGCTTAATGTAATTTGTCTTTAAACACACTTATGTCACTACTGTACCACAAGGTCTATTCCATGTGATGTGGGAAATCCATGTGACATTCTTTGTCCAGAGGTAATGCTCATCTTTGAAAGGCTGTTGTCTGAATAAGAGCAAACAGTGTGTTTGCTTAGTATTTAAATACCTTTAGCATGACGTGTAACAGACACTTGTTCTTTACAGTTTACTTTTAAACCATTTTTGCGTCTGTATTTGCAATCCAGGTGATAGCATAGGTGGTGACAAAACAGTTCTGTTGCTTCAGTAAATAGTGGTGAAATAGAGTGAGGAAAACAAAAATCAACATTTATAGGTTATATCTTTTATTTTACATCAAGGGACATAACCTCCCAGTTTGAGCTGTTTGTATAAACTGATTCAACTTCTCATTAATGCACGCTGTGATATTGTGACACCGGATCCATCCAGGCATTCTCTATTGCTATCTGATGAGGCCTTTGTTTGGTATCACAGAGGCGGCTGTACATTCACACTGGAATCCAGGCATGCTGGGGCAGGATGGTCCAGTCTGTTCTCTCTCTCTCTCTTTCTCTCTCTCTCTTGCTCTCTCTCCCTCTCTCCCCCTCCCTCTCTCTCTCTTCCCCCCTCTCTCTCTCAGTCTCGCTTGTTCGCTGTCCTAGTAGTAGTGGCCTAGTAATGCTCAGTTACTGTAAAATTGTTTTCATGCCTGACCTTCTCTTCTAAACCTTTTTTTTCCATTTCAACTCTCTAGAGAGAGTTGTACAATGGCACTGCATACATTTGCTGTAGAGTTTATGCCCCTTAAATTCTGTTACATAAATAAATATATAGATTAAGGACAACTGAAGATACATCTAATATACAAGCCGCACATTACTGGGAAAAATCAGTCCTTACAGATTTGTTTAATCTTGCTTCGCCCATACTAAGTTGGCCAAATGCATTGCTTGCATTGTCATTTGAAAAGTACATTTCAAGCCACAGTATGCAGTTCAGTATAAAGATTCACCAAATATCCACCTTCAAACAATAAAACAGGCCCAAAACTTCAGTTGTTACACTTTGTTTCGTCAAGTTATTCTTTGTCAACCTTTTTAGTGAATTTGGCTTGGCTGATTTCTTCATAGAAGTCTTTAGAGGAGCTAATTCAGTGAGGTGCACCAAGTCAAACGTTACAAAAAGTGATGTGGCAGTGACAGTTTAATGATTTATTAGGCTAAGATGTGGACATGTAGTGAGTCATGCCGCCAACCAAATACTCCACCTTACACCAACACACTGATTCCTTTTCAGCTGTGGGACCAAAAGCCAATTTCAGATATAATTGTTTTGGCAGTTTTATTACTCGCTGAATTTAAGAATCTGTGTTGATGCCATTTGAATAAGAGACAGATGTGAACAAAATGTGACAAATGTATTTTCAGTCAAAAGTCTTCACAAATTTTATGATTTTTTTTGTTGATGTTTGCTCTCCAGCTTAACCTGCAGATGCAAGAAGCCGACGGTGAGGTGAAGGTGAGCTGGGGAGTTTCCAACCTGGAGACACTGGACCTGCAGCTCACCCCCAGCTTCACCCAGGTAATGTGGTGGGCTCAAACCATGGGGCGTCAGTCAGGAGCGTTTCCACAAGTGTTCTTACACCAAAATGAAACTAACACATTGCCATGGGGAAAAAATATTTTATTATTCCACAGCAAAACAAACGGACAATTGTAAGCACCATAAATAAGCCAAATATAGATCAAAAATAATCTGTCTAAATCAAAATAGACTTACCTGGATGGTCATGTTTTGAAAATAGGGATGTGTGAGCCCTGTGGAAAAAAATATTCAGTGGTTCAATAAGCTAATATTCTACTTACTAAGTGCATGTTAAAAATAACATGCATTTATAGTCAAAAACATCAGTCTGATCCACTATTTTTCGTGAATGGCTCAGCATCATTAAAATCAGTGTTATTTAGTAATAATTTTGAAAATAATCACAAGATGTCTGAGTGTACAAAAGTCAGAAGTGATTTTTTTTTTGCTTCTGAATGGATCAGGAAAACCAAATGAAAGGAATTTAAAAGTGAAAATGAGGTGGAGGTTATTTGTAGCTAATTGACACATTTTCTGTGCATATGAAATGTGTATTATGTCATTCTCCGTGTCTCTGTCAGGACAATGCCAGAGGCTGCAGTGTGACAGCAGTAAAGGAGAAGATGAAGCAGCTGTTCTGTGCGGCGCGCCCCTCTGTGTTGCTGAGCTGCAGGCCTGCTCAGGCCACAGAGGTCAAGGTGAGCAGGGGACTCACGCCAAATACATGACATCGTCATAGCTGCCACACCGCAATGCAGTGCAAACCCAGCACAGTGTGTGTGCAAGTCTGTCACCACGCCAGTTCACTGTTTGCAGATAAATCACACTCAACTGTATATTCTGTATATCCAAGTCTCACAAGCCAACCGATTGATTTTGATACTAAAATTCTGAGTCCACTCAAAGATGCTGTTTCTTAATGACTCTCATTCAATTAGGTCAACATTGTTGGGTTGTTTACTACATTTGGTTTCTCTAATAGGAAGCCCGAAACAAAATGATGTCCCCTCCAAAACCCCCCCGCGCCCACGACTGGAAACTGCTGGTGAAGAACTTGCGAGTGACGCTCAGTCAGGAGGATGGTGCTGCAGGTTGGATGTTTGTCTCTCTTATCACTGATGAAGACACATGATCTGATGGAACTATCTCTTGTGCTATTTTAGGTGAGCACTTAGGTAGAAATCAAGAAATCAGGCTGGGTGAGACCAGATTTGCCTGAACCGGACACATTTCACCGCAGACGTTCGATTGAATTAGGCCCTGAAACCTCCAGAGGGCTCAACAACAAAATCTGGTGTCCCAGAGCTGCCCTCCTCCATACCTGCTTTCAGCACTGATCAGGACTAAACTGTTTGTACACGCCAGAGTGCTATCACTTGAAAGGTTGTTTTCTTTGGTCCAGACCATAACGGAAAGGTTTCCCTTGCTTTTGTATTTGGCTTGTGGATTTACAGGCCTTGATTTACAAACTTATAAAGCAAAGTCAGTTGGATTCACAAGTCATTTGTTTATAAGACAGAGTTTTAGTATCTTGTCATCCTGCCAGACAGTGGGAATCAAAACAAATCTGATTTCAGTCCCTGTATCTTCAGCTAAGTAGGATGGATTTGTCTGTGTTGTTGCCAAAATGTACCTTTTCTGCAGTTCATACCAGTTAAGACCACATGAAGAAGTGGCTGAATATGATCATCCATCAAGACCATAGTTCATTTTACGATGCTAGGCTTTCCAAACGTACCCGCTGGCTATCAGGTATCAAAATCTGTCTCCTAAGACCCATAAATCCTTGCATTTTGCAGTTGTTTGCTGTTGGTGGATTGGATTAGATTGTTACTCCTAAAGAAAAGCACTGCAGTTCCCCTGGAAGAGGACTGAGATCTGCATTTTCAAGCATCTGATGCAATTAAATGGTACCTGCTGAGTTTAAATGGCATCGTTCTCTCCTGCTCAAATGAACTGAACTGAAAGAGTAAATGCTCCAGAGTTCACATAAACCTCTCCAAACATGCTTGGAATGAGCGTGCCCTTAGGACTGCACCTAGTTTACAACCTTTCACCCATTTTTTCTAACCTTTCTTTTACTCAACAATAATACACTATTAGGACAACTGATTTCAGTTGGCCTACTTAGCAGTTCAAATATGAATTAGGGTAGTAGCACAAGGAAGTCATGACATTTTTAGTGTGACACAGTCCAACTGAACACAGCCTTCAAACACTTGTACCCGTTTCTCCACCCCTCTGTTATTTGGGTTCCATGTGTGTTTAGCAATGAGATAACGCTAGCCTGAGTGAGACCATATCTTCTGTACGTCATAGTGCAGTCATAACTCTGGATTATAGTGATTGGTTCAAAGACAGACAGAAATTATAGAGCTCCTTTTCAAGTTGTTTCAAGCTCATCTTCTGGCACAGACACTTCACTGAAGTCAAAATAGATCATAGAAAGAAAATCTATTGCTGTAAGAGTGGTGTAAAACGACTGTCAGGGAAGGATATTTTAGAGTTTGTGAGACACTGTCTAAAGCATTCATCAGTGAAAGTCTGGGCCATTAATGTGGGTTTGTCGCCAGTGTCAGGTGACAACAGCCACATCAAGTTTAGTTTGCTTGTTTTTATGATGAGTCATTTCTCAACTTCTGAGTCTGCAGCTATAAGAAGTCCAAACATCGCCTGATCCTCTTAACTCTTCTGTCAGTGCCGCAGTTCCTCACCCCAACAGTGAGCATCTCTGAATACATCACAGCTGATAAATGACATGGGACTCAGCACTTCTGTCCCTAGTTGATTTGTCTTCCCCAGAGTTAAGAATACAGTTAGGATAATTGATGAGATTTGCTTTGGGCCAGAGGCCAAAGGCAGGGCTTGATGAAGCGGATGCTTCGCCTTTAAGGTCCTTACTAAAATTGTATTCATTAAGACAGAACAAGGCTCTTTCATAAAAGCGGAGCCTGGCTTGTGGCTAGTAATTTCCAGTGCTCTTTCATATTGGCTCTAGCTGACTTTGCTGAGCGGCGCTGTGCTGTGAAGCAGAGCGCTCAGTCATGACTGCACGTCTCCTCTGACCCATGCATTATTCAGCATCTCAAATGTGCAATAGGCCAGCCTCTCCTCTGTCCATTAATTTGAAATGGACGTGACAAAAGCAGTATTTAATCTCACACAAGCACAATTTATTTGATTGGCTGTCAAAAGGTTGTTGTTGAATGAAATTTGAAAGGTTCTGCAGTGCGTTTAATCAGAATGTGGGTAGACTGAGGTGTTTTCTGTGTTTGTAGGCAGCACAAATCCCCTGTGTGTGCTGAAGCTGGACGACCCGCCACAAAGGTTTTCCACTTCCGTCCTGAAGAACACAACCAGGCCTGCCTGGGACCAGCCATTTATATTGTAAGTTTACTGGTGTGTCACTGTCTGCCATCATTGTCTTAAGTAATGGTTTCAACAAGAAAAACTGCTATCACATTTCTGTAGCTGGGTATTTTTATTGTTGTTAGTGACATCTTGGCAAGCCTTTGCAAAATAGATGTTTAACTGCTTTATTCTCCTAAATCAACATCTTTTTTTCTGTATTTTTTCCTGTCACCAGTGAGTTGAATGGACTATCAAAGGAGCTCAATATTCAGCTGCTGAATGACAGGCAACCTCAAGAGAGTAAGAGTTTCTGTTTTCAGTTCATGTATACTTATAGGCAGGGATAAATTTGGCAGCAGTAACTACTTTCATCAGACACAAGAAATGCTGATTGTTTTCCTTTTATATTGGTGCTCTGTTCATCATCTGGAAGAGGCACTGAAGTTATCTCATTTATGACCAATAACTACTGCATGCTGCAGTGTTTCCAGTCTGAATTGGGTGTTTTCCGCTTGTCAGATTCCTTACTAGGTCAGGTGTCTGTGCCTTTTGATCTCGTAAAGAAGCAGCCCAAAGGACAGCAAACATTTGCACTCATGACCAAAGACCTTGTGACTGGGTCACTGACTACTGAGGTAAAACTGTGGCGTCAAAGTTAACACTGGATAGTCTGCATATTTGACATTCACATTAACTTTAACATTGACAATGTCACAATTGTATAAGTAATAGAACAGCTTCAGAGCATTAAGTTGGAGATATGCCTTTCCACAGTTTACCTACCTGGAGCCCAGTGAGGTGAGGTCCTGGCACCCCCCCACCCCTGCCCCCACTAAGAAGGTGGAGATGGACCGTACAGTCATGCCCTGTGGCACGGTGGTCACTACGATCACCGCAGTGAAGAGCAAGCCGGGCCGACCGCTTCCTCCTGGACTGAACCTAGGTATCTCACCACAGACTGAGAAGCACACAGCTACGACAAGGATGGTAGATCCCTGATCACACAAGTTGTTTGTTCCCTGACTGGCATACAAGACATCTGTCCTACTACTGAAACTATAGTGCAATTAGATTAGAAAAGTCATTAAGTAGTCTGACTGCTATTGACCTGTAGATGACATAAACAATGAAGTCAGACTTTCACCATATAAATAAGCTAGTTAGAGCAGAGATCCAGAAGAGCCGTCTACTGAAGAGATAATATATCACAATGCAAACTACTGTAATACCAGTAATATTGCTTTTCCATTTGTTTTCTGACTTCCAAACAAAATGTCTTGTGACACTGGTCACTCAGTGTGTCACTCACTGTGTCTTCCACTGTTGAGCATTTGAAAATGTAAGTAGGCGGGTGAGGAGATTGGGAGTGTCTTGAAATCTTAATGGGTGCTGAGTTTTTGTTCCTAAACAGATTGCGGGCCGGAAAGTGAGTTTTGAAAACCAGAAACCTCAGCACCTGGCAGAGTAACAACTGACTCATTGGTATTGATCAACAACTCTATTAAGCCCCCACCGATGCGTTATACTTCTTTTGAGCTATGGATCAGCAAAAATCTGACTTATCGCACCTTTAAATATGCAGTTTAAAGTAATAATCTGCAAGTTTCTCAGATAAATGTCAGTTTTGCTCCTCTTTATCACAGATTGTTACCATACAGCAGTGATCGGATCTGATAGCCACGCCAGTACTCATGAAAGCTTTTACATTTGTTGTTCCAAACACTAAGGGGACTTTCCTGGCAAAAAACCCTCTGTTGCACAGGAAGTGATGGATGATATAGTTACACAAGAAGCAATGTTTGGTGTGCAATAAATATGGGAGGCAAATAAATATAACAAACAAAGAAAAGACTCTAAATGTCAACACAAAATCCAAGAGAAAAGAAATGATCATTGACTCAGAGCAAGTTAAGTGTGCTAAGAGGAAAGCGAGCCAAAACTAGAGGGAACGTTAGCATTTCCTTGTTCCATTATTTCCAAAATTTATTCAACCCCCTAATGCATGTACATCATCCGATTTTAATATTGTGCAATTTTGTGTAATGTTTTTTCATTACATTCCTATGAAGCAAATGTATTAAAATAACCCCTCATGTCTTCAGATTCTTCCCAGAAGGCTGTGGCCAACAAGCCCAAGCTGTCCGAGCGGCGCGTCTCAGAGCAGGCGTCCATGATGGGCACCACAGTCAGCAAGGCCTTGTCGTCTTCGGACACGGAGCTGCTGATGCTCAACGGCACCGACCCGGTGGCCGAGGCCGCCATCCGACAGCTTCACCAGTCTGCCAAGCAGAAGCTCAAGTCCCCAGTGAAAAAGAGCACCATCATCATCTCGGGCATAGCTAAGGTAAGGCGAGGGGCGCGCGCCAGAGGAACTCT
>OMKZ01007375.1:9907-20335 GCA_900302535.1 Neoniphon sammara | reverse complement strand
CCCCGCCCTTACCAACCCCCCTCATCTCCACACCCTTAAGCCCACCCAACTCACGTCTGCGGGTGGCACGGCGCTTCAAGCGGTATGTGTCCTTGCCATTGCACAGGCGGTAGATAAAAGGTCCCAGCTGACGCATGTTGTGCACTTTGCCAGTCACCACCATCTCCTCGTGGATGATGTAGGTCTGAGGCAAGTATGTTCCCTTCTGCAAGAGACACAACGGTACTAGAACAGTGAGAGCAAGATCACCAGGATAAGGCAAACAGAAACCTTCAGATGTACAACTTTTTCTAATTTTTTTCTAAATTTCAACACGTTTGCAGAATTTGACAATGAACAGCTAAGATTTTTTTTCACCAAAGAATTCAAATTTGGCTCCCCTCGTTTAAGGATGCTTGCAAAGAAAATAAAAGTCAGAGTTAAAGATAATTGGAGTAGCGTTACCTTGACGTTGATAAGTAGCTCCCAGAGGTTGCGTGGAGGCATGACGATGGTGGTGTTGAGCTCAATGACGTAGCACTTGTCCAGAGCAATGTCATGATAGGCGGTCAGTCCCTGGAAAACAAGAGCAGCTTAAGTCCTGTTCAGACTTGGTTTGGACATCCGTCTTGGGTGATCTCATCACAAATTGACAACCGAGACAGGTCGCTGTCCACACCTGGCATTATCATGCTTCTCAAATGTGTCTCCAGCGATTTGTGATCAGATTTGTGGTCAACCTCAGATCTGTCAGAATTATTTCTTTCCTTTCTTTTCTTACTTTGATTCCTCTGTACCTTGCTCCTGCTCCCTCCTGCCTCCTACTTTCACTATCTTCCTAATGTTCCCCACCCATCTTATTCCCCATCTCTAGCCCATTCACAAAGCACTTGTTTTGATTAGCTGATAAAGACGGCATCTTACTGCAAAAACAAACAACTTCGTTCAAATTTGAATTTCATGCCAACAGTTCGCTCTTTCAAATGTTCCTTCCCTCCAATGTTGTCAGGGATGCATTAGCATCCACTCTACAAATGCCACATGCCCCAATGTGTTCCTGACCACCTCAGAAGGTGGCTTGAGTGATGGGATCACAATGTGTCTCCAAGGCGCACTGAACCCGATTCACAACAGCTGTCCAACAGTGATCAGATCACCCAAGACGCATGTTAAAACCAAGGTTGAATGTGGTCTTAGCAATTATTCTACTATTGGGACCTAGTAATGTAATGTTTTTTCAATCCCTGTGCTATGTTATTAATTACTTTTTTAATTAAAGCACTTTTAATTTTATTGCTATGAATTCTTTGATTTATTTTTGGTTTGCACATTTTTAAAGAAATAGCAGAAATGAGTGAAAATCTAGCATCTTGACCAGACAAGAAGCTGTTAATTGATAAAACACAGAATTCTTAATATAAATGCAATTTGCTGTTTTTAAAAAAACAACAGTCTTGCATTTTAAAACCATGATAACATCACATTTAGCATCACAAGCCATATTTGTACAGCTTGGTTTTGAAGTGGGTAATAATAATAATATTAAAGGGTAACTTTGGAACAGCTAGTTACTTCCTAAAATAATTTATGAAGTAACTAAATAATTTTAATAGGACCTTTTAACCATTGCACATCTTAGCTACCTGGCATAAACTTCTTGGACCTGACTCTTTGATCTAGCCCAGTCCTCTGTGTAACATGTCATCCATCGTATGATGTGTAAATGCGTCTATGTACCCTGTATGTATATATTGTATCTGCATGCATGTATTTGTCTTTTTACCCTGTGGAAGTCGTGGATTATGTCAGCGGGGTCGCTGCCTCCAAAGTGAGGCACAGGCACAGTGATTTGCTCGTAGTTGTCGTCCAGGTAGATGCCAACATTCTCCTCCAGCTCCTGGCGCCCACGCAGGGGGGCATAAACAGGGTCTTCATACAGGACCCTGCAGTGGAACAGGTTCTCCTCTGGGATCTGAACATCACACACATGTGTGTGCATGTAAACAGACAAATTCCAGAATTAAAGGAGGTCAACTTCAGGACTGCTTGAAAAACAAGTTTGCGCTAAAGCCTCGTTTCATGTTACCCTACAATGAAATCTTGAAATAATTTGAGACATTATGAAACAAATACCAATCTGGGACACGTGGCATACTATACAGTCTAACAGGCAGTCTGTCTTACATGAGGTATGAAGTAGTAGCGGTACACATAGATGGAGGCCAGGACCAGACCGGACATGAAGACAACCAGGCCAAAGGTCAAGCAGCATAGGCCATTGAGAGGAGATTTCCTGGGCCGCAGGGGCAGAACCAGCTCCTCCTCATCCTGGAAAACACACAAACATACACACATTAATACTTCCAGTGGCAGAGAGAGGGCAGCTCCACCCCAAGTAAAGCTGCTCTATACTTTCTGCTCATCTCCACTAAGATGAACAGCCTAAAACGACCCAAATTAACACCTGCTAAAATAGAAATGCACATAAATGGCTATGGCACATTTCAATGAGCCTAGCCAGGGGAAGCAATGACAGAGCACTTGGTAATGTTAGCTTTAGTGAGATGGTGAGTAATCTTCCCAGCCGCCTCCAGTCTCGCAGCCCATCTGCCAAGGCCACGCGCCCAACCTGTGTTGGCAGGGTAGCACTACACACACAGATAGTAGCCACTCAGCATGCACTACCATTTACAAAAATAATTAGTAAGAGAAAAGTGGCCCAGTGCTTACTGTAATTGTACTGCCAAGTGGTTGTGGCAGGTGAAATTATCTTATAACGGACAGACTCTGTCAAGAAACAACAAGGCCTGCTATTCTTAGCTGGGAAGGAAAAAAAATAGAGCCTGATGCCATGATTGCGTGCATAGAGAAATGGCTCTTCAATGAAACTTCAAAGAATAAGGATGACAGTCCTGTGTGAGCATGTTAAATCTTTATGAAGAAAACAAAACAGTCTCAAAGCGGTGCCTTTGCTCCACAACGTCTACAGTATCCCCTTTTATTTTGGTGCCAAACATTAAGACAATGTTCGTCCTGCATATATACAGCTTTTCATGAAGTAACATCATGTATAAAGTATATGCCTACGACTGTAAAGACAATCCTTTGCTGGGAAAATAGCATTAGGAAAGAGAAGACGCATGAAGACAGGCAGACAAGTGTGTGTGTGTGTGTGTGTGTGTCAACACTCCCTTCTGCAAAACACAGTTCCTTGTGTTCTCCCATCCCGCTGAGTGAGATAGAGGCTCTTTCACACCGACTGAGACCGTGACACACAATGAGGTCTGTCTGTGTCCTGTTCAATACATTTGGGTCTGCATGAGTTCAAAGTCAGGAAATCGCTCCAGCTTTATAGTTTTGCAAGAGTCATTTTGTATACATGCCTGATGTCCCATCCAGATGCCCACCATGGTTCATTGTCTTTGGGTATGTGCCATGTTATCTGGAGAGTGGGGATGCTGTTACAGGAAAGTTGAGGATCCTGCTGCTCTGCCTCCTCAGAGCTTGTGAAAAATGATCTTGCATGCGCTGCAAGGAACGGCAACCCATCTGCCATTTTGTCAGCCTGAGCTGAAGGGTTTTTTTGTTTTGTTTTTTTAAAAAAAAAAAAAATTGGTAAAGCTAAGGGGTTAGTCAAATCTGCACTTAAGGGCAAAATCGTCAATGGGGATGTCACTGAAAACAAAACGAATCCAATACATTACCCTCATATTTTAAATGCATGCTTCCATGCATTTATTATTATTGTTTTCAATTCAGTGCTTAACAAAGAGCAGTTTCCATAATGTAGTAACTTGTACCTAAAGAATACAAAGGGCGCACTGGCGCAGAGAAGAGACCATCAGCATCATTTTGTTCCCAGCCAAATGGCGATAGTCGCTGTCAGAATAGGGGAAAAAAATCCCCTGCTGCGTTCATGGCTGTGCAGGTGCAGGCTGCCCTTTACAGAGCAGGCAGGCAGGGGAGGATTGGGGAACACGGTAGGCAACACATTACATAAGAAACGTCGAAAGACAGCTGCGACAAATGGTTTCAAACAATAGAAAATGACAATAACCGACATACATACTCACCGTCGGATGGGGAATGAGAATTTCGGTCTTGTCGCCATCATTCTCCTTTTCCACTTTCTGTCCCGCGACAGACTGGAAAGTGATTTTCACCATGGCTTGTTATCAGACTTGACAGCTAGCGATGGCTTTGATTTGTATGAGGCTACCTTTCTACAAAAAATCCTTCACCTCGTCGACGGACTCCTCTGTTGTCACCACTGGGCTGTTTCTGTAGCTACAATGTATCTGTTTTGTCTTTATCTACCGGAAGTTTGCTGTTTTGTTTTTTTTAATCTGCTCTTAAAGGACCAGCCCGCTGCTTTCTGGCTAGCCCTGACCCCATTCAAAAATATGTCAGTTTGATGCTGCCATGCTTATTATGACGTTAAGAATAACTTCATACTTACCGGCAAATGTACATACACAGTTCAGCATGTATCCAATGCACTATTTCAGAAACATTTCGAGTTTGCGAATTGGTTCGCTTGTTATTTCCAAAATCTTCCTCCGCCAAACTGCACAGCAGAGTAGCATGAAGCAATAAATTGTCAAAGTTTTTATTGCAAATAAGTGTAACTTGTGGATAATTTAGATGCCGATGTTACAATAAAATCTTAAAAGATTCGCGACAGTGTTGTGCGCTACAACGTGAGTTATATTTGCCAGTAGTCAAGCCAACATTAAATTGTTACATTTTTCCAATGGTAATGTTCTCATGGTACTTACCGTAGCTACAAACTCACGGTGGACAATGTTTGTGTGCTGAGGGGTGTGAAATGCTAAGGTATAAATGAAGATAACTTATAGTCGAATGTGTTTGAATAAGTGATAATGACACAGCAACATTAGTCACCCTACTGTGTCCATTAAATCAATTATCCAAAAAGCCAGTGCTGGATAGTGGTATTTCTTCAACGTTGCAGGCGCGTCATGTTCACCCCACAGAAATAGAATTCTTTTTCTATGGTTCATACTTATTATGGTAATCATCCTACTCTAAATCATACTAACCCACATGAAGTGAATGAATTCCTGGGGACGAGTGCAGCAGTGACTGATGACTGACAAGATATTTGGTCAGTGTCACTATATTGTACAGACACACAGCTTATAAGGAACTGGACTTCGTTAATGTGAATGTTATTCACAGGGATTCCTAGGGCTTTTCTTATGTCTTTGCTTTCCATTACACTGAAAACAAGGGTCAAGTTCAGACTCAAAGTATAGCAAATGGCTCACCCTGAAATACTAAACTGATGCCTATGTTAAGATGTCAGAGCCCAGACAGAAAATGTGCCATTTTCAAACATCTTAAGAAAATGACTGCGAGCTTGTTTTATTCCAAATGTTTTTTTTTTCTTTATTTCAGTTGTTTCGATTGTAGGGCCCAGGCCTTTTGACACTTCTGAAAGCACCCACACACTCTATGCTGAAACTGGAGTCAAAGTCAGCGCACAGCCATATAGCTAGGAGTTCAATTTAACATTTCAATGTTGTTAAATATTTGAAAAAAAAAGAAAGAAAGAAAATTCCAGTACAACATCTTAAGTACAGCATCATGCACAGCCAATGGAGGAACATGCAAGTCCAATGCGCATGGAGGAATACTGGGCTTATTTGAGTAGTGCGGTTTTGCACCGAGGTGGTTGATAAACTGCCTGTTTGCATGTATGAATATGCCTCAAATGTACGTACCATTACATGGACCATGTCGTTTCACTGCAAAGTAACAATTCAGTGGTTGCATCAGTTTTGCTCAGTCCCATGTAGACAATCCAACATGCCCAAAGTACTGTGCTACCCACAATGCTTTACACCCATAATTGTACTGGAATTATAAACCCTCTGAAGAAAAAGGCTCAAACTTGAGGAAAAGGGCAAAAAGTAAGAATGGTGTGCTGAGTTGCCAACATGCCTATGAGTTCACCCCTGAAGCACACGTCACATTGGGGCCAAACAATGTTCCCAGGCCACCAGCGAAGCGGCAAGAATGAAAAATTTCTTAGTTTGAAACAAAGGAGGGGGAAAATCCCACCGTCCTCCACTCCAGTTAGGCGGTGTTGGTCGCTCAGCACCTCACAAAGTGCACAAACACACAGGCTTTAATTTTCAGTTAGCACTCTCCCAATCCCCTTCTGCTCTGCTCACACTGCCCTGCTGTCCACCCCTGCATGTTTTTAGCAGTCTGTGAGAGATACTCAAAAATGTAGATGGAGAATAAAAAGAGGATTAACAGATCCAGAGCTAATACCATGACATTCCTCCGCTGTACAAATTATTAATGTCCTATAGGTTAGCTAAACGTGAGCTGGCCCTTAAAGTTATGTACAAAGAAACCCACCAGCAACCATTTCAGCAGTAAAATGAAATGCAAAAAAAAAAAAAAAAAAAAAAAATGTCAATGAACTTTTTTTGTTGTTTCATTTACGGTTTAAAAAGAAATTTGATTACAATTAACCAAAAACGTGATGTTTAAGGTAATATATATATAATATATATTCATATGTCAAGGTTAAACAAAAATCTACAAAGCAAAAAAAGAAAAAAAAGAAAAAAAAGGCATATGTACATGTTCACCCTGTCCCAGAAAACAATAAAGAGACCCAACTCTCGGGCTGTACCAAATTCATACCTTGCATCCCTCCCTCCTTTCCTCATGTGCTTTAAGTGCTGTGTCATTACAAAGCACGCAGGAAGCAAATGGTTCTATGTGATGGCATCTCAGAGCTTGTCCCAAATCACAAATCAGTAAAATGAATCACTGTCGCTATACTGGATGAAGGCATAGATATGAATTGTAGTCGTTACTGCGATGCACGTGCGCTTCCGAGTCTGTGGCACTGAACATGGGAGCCAGACTGGGCAGGCCGGCACAGAGCCAACGCCGGGTACAGCCATGGATCTGTCACATTTCAAGGCATGCAACAAACACCCCAATGTTCAACTTGCTAGTACCTTTTCCATCACAAGGTTTTAGCTGATATTCTTGCAGTATGTGTGTATGCATGTTTCTCTATATGTGTATATACGTATGTATACTTGTGTCTACGTTGCTCTGTGTGTGTGTGTGTGTGTGTGTGTGTGTGTGTCTCTGTGTATGTATGTGCGCGCGTCTATCAGGAAGTCTGCATTATGTTAAATGTATTGAAGTTTTCAGTAACTTTGTTTGAAAGACTGTCATTATGGTATACCTTACATGTCTCAATGTGCAAGAAAGCAGCAGCATCTATTATTTTCATTTTTTTTTTGTTTGTTTGTTTTTTTTTTTTGTTTTTTTGAAGGAAAAAGACTGGGGAAAAAAAGTCAAATGTCTATTGAGGAGCAGAGGAGCTGGCGACTTCCTGATGAGTTGATATGGGTACGTTTGATTTTCGTTGGTTTTCATTTGTTTCCTCTATTTCTGTTCAGAAACCAGAACAGCAGCTGCTGATGGGTCCGTTAAGCAGACGTTGTCTGGAGGTCATCCAGACGTGGTCCTGGTGGCTCCTCCCCCCCTCCACCCCTGTCCCAGCCCTCAGGCCTCCTGGGGGGCAGGCCTCTTCAGGTCCCTGATCTGTTTGACCAGGTACGTCTTTTCATCGTTGAACTGTTCATCCTCCGTCCTGTCGTTCTGGAACTTGCTGAGGAACTCGATGAGTTTGGTCTGGTTCTTCAGCAGAATGTCCAGGATAGGCTGCGTCTTGTTAGGGTTGGCCACAAATACCTGAGGGCGAAAGAAGAGGAGAAGGATGTTGACTTGCGTGTGTCCCGATGCCTAGCACTGGGTGCAGTGTCACAATTAGAACTGTGCTTTAATATCTACCTTGAAAACGTGGAAAGCCTCAAACTGGATGTTGCGGCTCTTGTCCCGTAGAAGATTCATCATTAGTTTGAGATTCTCTGGCTTGCTGATGTATTTCGTCATGATGGTGAAATTGTGCCGGTCAAGAAGCAACTCCCCCAGTAACTAGATCATTTCAGAGTGAGAAACAGCATTAATATTAATCTGAATTACAAATTCCTTGCAAAGACAGAATTGTGATTCGTGTGGCCAGATCAGCAGCTTCATTTAACAAGCCCTTGTTACAAAATACATTATCACTTTTCAGAACATGATGAAAGAAAGCACTTAAGGTAGCGTAGAAAACAAAACTAAGAAAATATTCTACGTCCAGCAGATATGAAAGGGGCACTAACAGACTTGTTAACCATATGATTTTGCTCCATCCACAAGATGGCGCTCCCAACATTTAGAGTATTTTAAGAAACCCAACACTCTAAGAGACCCCCATCTTTAAATAGCCCTCTAAAAAGAGTGGTACCACTATGGGAGAGCTATTTACTAACTCCTGCCCCTTACCTTGAGGGATTGCCTTTTAGTCACGTAGTTCTCCGAGTGGAGTAACTTCTCGTATTCACTAAAGAACTACAGAGAGAGAGAGAGAGGAGCAGACAGAGAGAGGCAAGAGATAGTCATCTAAGTGTGTCAAGCAGCGGTTTTCAGAACTGCATCTGTGTCTTGTTTCAAAACACAGTGACAAGAAAATAAGTGATCTTCCCACACAGACTGACAGCCACTTTGTGTTCACAGACTGCAAATGCCTGGTTTGATGTTGTTAGGGAAGAGACTTAAACTGCCATGACGACAAGCACCCAAGCTGCCTCTGTTCTAATTTACATGTAATTGGAGAACACAAAGGAATGGAACTGGTAGCCTATATTTCAGAAAAGCACTGTTCATTTCTTTGTATCTTTCTAATTTCTATTGTGGACCACAGACCACATTAATGTGGAACAGTGTTATCACAAGGTAACGGTTATGTGAAATGTTCAAGCCTCCATTTTTTAATTGCTTTCAATCAAGTTCCTTAGGTTGTTACTTATTCTCTTAGCTGGCGATGTTGGGTCATACTTAATGTGCCTCCTTTAAAGGAATCTACTGCTCCGAGAAATTCACTTCCTACACAACACATCACATCACAGCAACAAACGCTCGTCATGTTTCAATTCAGCCTGGACTTACTCTGTCATAATGCTGCTCGAGAAACTCTGCGCTCAGTAGCTTGTGTCTTGTGAGTAGGTCCTGGAAATAGAAAACAGACTATGAGCAACACACTCAGACTTGTGGGAATGCTGTAGTTTCATCACTCTTGGCCCATTTTCAAACACCACAGGTAGATCAAACTCGTGCTGGCTGTGAATAACATAATAACACACATCTCAATTGACAAGCTATGAATTGTTTCCCCTCCATCTTACTGGGTTTATAGTGTCTTGAAAAATAAAAAGAAATGATGACGCAGGAATGGTTACCTCATTAAGAGAGAGAAAGGGAAAAAAAGCTCCCCAGACTGAATTTTTTTAACCGTTATTCTTTTATTTCTTAACTGTAAATCAGGGCTTATCAAGCCAAATGTAAGGACATCCCTACTGATCACTGCTACACATTTGGACCTACTGGGGGGTCTGCTAAATGCTATACTGAAATACCTTTAGGGATGTGATCAGAACAAGGTAGAAAATTGGGGCATCATGAGGGAGGAATAATCCTTGGAAATAAACTGGAGTTTTATGTTAAGAGAAGCTAAAATCCTGTACCTGAAATTAATTCAAGGGAGAAAGAAAGTGGGTTGCAGGGCAATCAGTGTTTTTAATGAACAGCACCCTTTGCAATGAGATAAGGAGGTTGATTTATCTGATGAAAATAAGTTGTCAAACTATTAATTAGTTTCCTATATAAAAAATTCTAGCTCAATAAAGAAATCTTGCTATCAATAACACATGTCCCTGTGGGGCAATAATCTGACCACTGGTATTTATTATGCATTAGTAAAGGGAGTTGTTTGGTTTGCAATAGTTGATTCATTCAGATTCAGAAAACTTTATTGATCCCCGCTTTATTGATCCAGTATCTGAAGATGCCTGTAGCCTAATATGAGCTGTGTGGGATATGAAGGTGGTACTTTGGTACTGCTTTACTGATAGCTTTATAGCTTTCCTCTTAAAACAATATTGTCCACCGTAAGGGGAATGCATTTACATAAAATGGAGGGAAGGCATCCTGCTTCATCTTGACCCCTCAAAATTTATTAACACCTTTAAAGAACTAAGGTCATGCCACTGACCCAGACATTAGTACAAAGAACCTGCAGCTGAATAACAGCTGTATTACTGTCAGGTTTTTTTGTACTTGTCAAACTACTTCTTGTGACTTGCGGTTGTCATTATCAGGCACCATGCAAGATCTGTCAAGACTTGCCCTCATAACAATTTTGATGCAGTAACGCAATACGGTGTGTGTGTGTGTGTGTGTGTGTGTGTGTGTGTGTGTGTGTGTGTGTGTGTGTGTGTGTGTGAGAGAGAGAAAGAGAGAGAGAGAGAGAGAGAGAGAGAGAGAGAGAGAAAGAAAGAGGTAGTT
>OMKZ01007372.1:2194-12414 GCA_900302535.1 Neoniphon sammara | reverse complement strand
TTTAGCTGATGGTTGCTTCCATCAAGAAGAGTTCAGGCGCTGACTCTGCTTTTCACTCTTTTACTTTTCAGAGGTCAGAAAGAGCAAGAAGAGAGGAATCAGACGATTCCTACGTCGGCTGTTTCGAACAGTCTGCTGCTGCTGTGTGCCCAAGGATGCAGATAAAGAATAAATGCACACGCACACACGCACGCACGCACACACACACACACACACACACACACACACAAATACACACACACACACACACACACACACACACACACACACACACACACACACAGATTCACAAGCCTAATCTTAAGATTGCATCCATTGCCTGCAATTTTAATACCTAATGTTTAATTGGGGTATTGCTACCTGCCTCGGATTCTAGTCAGGATAGATAGTACAATTAATATTACTAGCAGTCACTATGACATTGAAGGTATATGTAACAGGCTAAGAGAATTTAGATAATATTTGTTTTAAGTTTATGTTGTTTTTAAGGTGTTATTTATATAAAATGTCAATTAAATGGACATAATTTAACTGAAAATTAATGAATGGGCATTTTTTTGAAGGAACGTGACCAGGTGGAGTGTTGGACAAGCTGCTACTTTACCTTCCCTGTACAAACCTCCTCAGCACTTCTGTCTCCTGTGTGCCAGGTACTGGGCTGGTGGTGTTGGTCCTTATGGAAGAAGCAGGGATGAGGAACCACGACGGACTGTGTCAGCATTTTTTTTGGCTAAACCTTGATGTTCCAGGAGATGGTCTTGTGCCAGGAGGGAAGCAGTTGGCCATGGTCATGCATGTTTGAAGCAGATGAGGCCTCAGACACGACTTTCCCAAAAGGCCCAAGCAGCTTCAACAGTGCCTGTCACATGCACTGCTTCCAGTATCCACCATTAGATGTCACTGAACATTATTTCCCAGGCAAATCAACTTCTTTTTTTTTATAAGGAATTACTTAAATAAAGTGTCATTTTTTTCAATACCAATGAGGTGATTTTAATCATTTATCAAGATACTTTCTTTTACTTTAAGTCCAATTCAATTCCAGTGGGGTTTGAGACCAAGTCAAGACCAAGACCAAAGCAAATCCAGTCCTATATAGACCACAGTAGACATTACTACACCAAATGTAAAATATTGCTTAAGGAATTCAAGGCTCAACAGATTACATATAAAGGTTTGTACAGTGAAGTGAAGTGGAGGAAAGAAAGCAAATATCAGTAAAACTATTGATGATGCTTTTAGATGGGCAGGAAATAGTCACCATGTAATAATGTCTGAAACTGAGACAAGGCCATGATGTCAAAAAAAAGTGTAAAAAAAATACTTGAGAAGTGCACTCAGTAGAGTGTAGATCGCTGCCAGGTGTTTGGGGACTAGTGATCGGCTTTGACATCAACCAAATCTGCGTGTAAGCATAAACCATCCACCTGCCACCCACCCGAATGAATTATTTTCTCCGATTTAGAGACACATGACCCTTATTTCACCTTATTTCACTGCACCTCTACCTGTCCCTGTAGGCTATGTTGCTTTTTAAATTATTTCGAGCAGCGCAAGCTTTCCAGGTGATTTCTTTATTGTGTCTTGTATTGATGTATGAGCAGGATCGAATTACACGGTGGCTTTCAGCAGAGCCCTATTTCCGGTGCGCTCTTAAACATGTCACATACTTGGACGTGCATGGTCAGTTGCAGGGTTACTGCGAGAAACATTCTACTGTTACAGTTAATACTGTCAATAACATTTCACTTCATACAGAGAAAATCTAGCCATGTGCTCTAGATGGTGACCAGGGCGGCCCAGCTCCTGAGTTTAATAACAATAGGAAAATAGATAGTCGATAACTCTTTGCAAGTTGCGTTTCATCGACTCAAGAAATTAATTGCTAGTTACATTTCATCACCGTGAGAAAGTCACAGCAGTATTATAAACCTGGTCGGCCATTTAAAACAGTAAAACTCATCAAAACTGATGCCAAACTTTTAAATTAAGGCACGCACAGACACTGCTTTTCTTGGCTCTGATCATTATTTCAGTATTAACTGGTATAATAAAATCCAACTTTAATTCCCACTGCAAAGTGATATGCTCCAACCAAACAACAGTCCCTTTGAAGCTTGTTGCAGCACTTTTACGTGGCTATATTGTGGGTATACTGTGCAGCCAAGCGTCTACTCTTCCTCCATACAGATGCTGTACACATCTTCTGGTCATTTTCAACTAGTGATTTTAACAACTTTAGAAAAATTTCCTATACCCTGTTAGCTAGTCAGGTGACTGTTTCCTCGTATAGTACAGTCCCTTTTCATGTCAGATACCTGATGAATGACCTATGAGTTTAAAGTTAAAATCAATAAAATCAATAATTAAAAAATCTTTCATTTATTGGTCTACATTTATATAGTAGGAGGTGGAGACATGTACACTGGGTTTAGAGCCATGCTGGAATGTGAACTGGACTGTTTCTGGAGCTGAATATCTGTCTGACAAACTCACAAAGGTCAAAGGTCATGTGGACTGAGGATTTCCAGCACAGCTACCTCCTGTTAAATACATTTTCAGTTTCCGGTGTGGTCAGATATGCTCCTGTAAACCACGTTATAAGTGCTTGAACCTAGAATTATGAAATTTTCACAGTTTGTGATGATGAAGATGAAACTAATGACCTATATCTACTATATTTCAACAAGGAGAGATTAAATTGTGAGTGAAAGATAAGTTTTACTATGAATAAACAGTAGTTTGGTAGTTAGACTCCATTATAATCAAAAAATATGAGTAAAGAGACACATGAAGATGTAGGGATAAGTGAGTCTATATGCTGGTGGTGGAGTGACTGCAGACACTGATTCTTTTTGAAGATGGAGGTGATAGGGTGGAGGAGGGTTGTATGCTCTCAGTCTGCAAGGACACAATGACAGAAATAAGGTTTTATATTTAAAATTCCCCCTCGTCCAGCTGATTGGTTGGCTGATCGCAGGCAGAATGCTGATTGGACAACTATGGTGATGCTGCAGTTTGTGAATGAAAGAGGTAGAGCTTAAATAGAGTGGGAAGCTTAACTGAATTGTGGTGCCAGAGTGTCTCTGGTGATGTGTAGAAATTTAAAAGTGGGAGAGAAATGATCTTCCTTACTGGACTATAGCCCATCTATATGTGAAAAATCAGATTCACATGAGTGGGTCTACAGGAGGCCATATATGTGAAAATATGCATGCATGTAGACGTGATGTAAAAACTGTTCACTTTGTAATGTTGTTGCTTGGATCCTGTTTAAATGGTTCCACATTGTTCTGACATGAAGTTAACCTGGTATGATGTGAAGGAGGCCTTTGAAGGCTCAAGTGATGGTGACTTTCGATACTGCTGAGAACATATCAAATGGAAAAGATTAAACAAAAAAATGTAACTGAATAGCAGCAAACCGCATCTGCATGAGTGGTCAGCAGAAGAGTGGGTGTTGCAGGGAACACATCCAACCAGTTGCTGCCTGCCTATCAACCAAAGCTTCACAGTTGGTGTAAATGTCAGAGCACATCAGTCCCACACACCCGACCTTTCCCAGAGATCAATACGCCGATCAGGAGGGAAGCACAACCCTGTGGATCTCAGCCACAATTGTTCTGTAACAGTAATATCACCTCAGTGGTCAAACAGAAAAAGCACTAACAGCCATCTGTTGGGTGGAAATTTGTCTCTCCCTGGGAGGCTTAGCGATAAATAATCTCGCCAAAAATTCACGTGTGAATCTTCCAAAGAGGCACAAAATGGGGACAAAAGCAACATTATTTATTTGTTTATTTATTTATAACTTTGATGTCACTGGACTGAGTGACGTCAAAGTCAGTGTCAGGCAATGTAGGGAGTTGAAATTCACCACGCTCAATTCATCAGGTGTGGCTAAAGTGATAAGTCACCTTGCTGGCTGGGTTATAAACCTCCTACTGTCCTACTGCCAGAGGCACCCGCAATGTCAGCAAGCTGCCCTCTGGCTGCAGGTATGTTATGAGTCTCTGGGTGTGGGGAGAGAGGGGTCAAACAGTCAAGTCAAGTCGAGTTCATCTTCATTGTCCCTCAAAGAGGTAAAGTCAGTTGGCCTGCAGTTCCACATGCAAGACACACACATAAAAAAAAAAAAAATTAAAGACAATTAGCACGATGCATAATATAAAAAAAAAGTACATACAAGAAATAAGGGTATAAATGACAAATTATAATGAGGCAATACAATAATACAATACAGGAAAGGAAGACATACTGTAAATAATGAACTTTTTTGCTCAGTCTTGTTAGCTAGTTAATGATAAAGCCATGTGTGCATCAGCACAGGTGGAATCTGACTGAGGAAAAATAAATCAGTCTCAAGTTTTGCTGGCTTTTCCTCGTGTTGTGCACTACTTTGTTTCATGAGCTATCCCAGCATTCTCTGCACAGCAATTGGAGCAATTTGAACTGCGAGAAAATGGGGGGAAAATGCAAAAAGGAAAAATCTTTTCAGCACACTGGAGTAGTTTATCAGGTCTCCTGCAATAAAATTTCATACAATAAAGTTTATAGATGTATACATTAACATCCTTTTTTTCTACAAAATTTTTATTCTAGTAAATAGGTCTATATGTTGTCACCTCAGTCTTACAGTAATGTAGCGATAGGTAATGGACTCAGACTCTTTGGCCCCACTTTTACATTTATGCACCACTGAAGTGTGAAGTGTTACCAATTAAACAGTTTAATCTGTGATATCATTTTTCTATAGTCATTATACTAATCTATCAAAACTATTAATGATATATTGTGATAAATATTCCACAGGGGCTTCTTCTAGGGGCTATAAAAAACAAACCTAGTTGTATGAGCTCTACTGAGTTAATGATAATACATTTTTAAGATTCATGACTCTACAGGCTGATGAATTTAATTATGAAGGCCTCCACCTGAAGTTCATTCTAGTCATTTAGTTGACTCTTAACCAAAGAAATTCACAAGTGAGCAGGGAGGCATTCAGTGTTTTGTTCAAGGACACTTGAACCCAGAGCCCTGTGATTGTATGACAGTCTGCATTCTGGGTATTTTACACTCAAGTATTATTTAAATTTATGTATGTGTGCTTTTTTGAGTAAAGGTCTGTTTTTGACAGATCAGTGCACAGGGCACATTTCCCCTTTTTTAATTGTGTCTGTGTGATATAGATAACAAGTAAATCAACTTTCATGGGAGTAAGAGGGCGCTGCCTGTCAGCATGTTCATTTCATGCTTACAGGTAACCTATTTTTCCCAGCCATGAGGCTGTTAGCAGGCATCAAAGCTCAATTTCATATGCTGATATGCACGTTATATCAAAACTGATGCTGCTAGGTGGTCCATTCCAATCACAGCAGATGAAGGTAGATGTATTACACTAGTTTGATAGGCTGGCAGCAAGATGTTTTCACACTTTTCTGAGTCAGTTCCCCCACTTTACAAGCTCGTCCATGGTAAATGAGGCACGATGGCAGCATAGTTGTGGGCTTGACGTAAACCTTAGACATAAACCTTACACATTTGGACTGGTACTCAATCCTCCAGTGTGTTAATCCACCAGTAGCTAGGTGGGGAAAATAGGCACTTGTGGAGGTTACCTCTGAAAATTATGTGGCAGCTATTTAGGCTGCAGCTGTGTGTTTTTTCTACAAGTAACTAACCGAGAAGATAAACAACTTTGTACTGCTTAGTAAACAAATATGAGAAAAATTATTTATTTTTATAAACACTATGTTTGACCCAAGTATAAGTGTGCCTGCAGTTCTGCTCCCAAGAGACAGCACGCACCTCTGGCAGCACTTTGTTCACTGGTTGTTATTTTGTTTGTTATTCTAGTACTTACATTTCTTTTTTTCTTTATTCTTTTTTCCCCCTTTTTTGATGAAGAAGGTCCTGTTTTCACAGCCACGAGGCTGTTAGCAGGTTTGCTAGTTTACGTTAACAGCCTTTTTTGAGTAGCTTAACCAGGGCCCTGGATCCAGTGGCTTATTGTGGAGTTGAACAAACAAATTACCGGCACACACAAATGTAGAAGACTTGTTTATGGTGGGCAGAAAACGAACACGTTTCAGCTCGGCCCAGGGGGTTGCAGTACAAGCACAAAACACTAAAATTAACCTCAGTGACAAGGGCATGTCTTGTACTGACGTGGGTGTTGCATGTTTTTTTTTTTCTCAGTTGTTTTGTACTAGTCCGCAGGCTGCAGATGGACCCACTATCGGTTGAAATTTCTATGTTGTGGTGCTCATATACACAGCCTAAAGGCTTTGGAGGAGGCACAACATGCAGAGTTTGAAATAAGTGTACTTTTAAACAGCAGGGTTTGGTACCACTTACACCATAATTACTTTTTCATAGTGTTGCTGTAACAAGGTGAAAAAAACAACAACATACAAAATACAGGTACAAAGTACAGTAAGAAAATACCACTACAAAATAGGCAACAGTAGGCTCCTGGGGATTCAAATAAAAAAACAAGGTGATACAGAGTGGGACTGATACATCTTGGGATCTTGAGTGTTATATACAATTTGACCTTCCCATTTGTATTCACCACTTTACTGGGTCCCTCAAACATGTTCTATCCATAATTTGAAAATTTATGACAGCAGCTGACGGCAGCATCTGTTTGCTACTGTTGTGACTATTGGCATTATGCAGCACAAGTGTGGAATATCTTGCTCAGTCAGGAAAACTCACTCATACAGCTGAAAGACTTTTATTGGAATGAAACGGCATTAGGTTTTTGGTTTGGCGATGAAAAGATCTTCTTAATGTTCCCTCTCTGCATGCAGACAAGCAGGGAGCACATTACCCATCCAAAACTGCATATCAGTCAAGCACCAAGTATAAAATAATGTGTATGGCAGCCATTTGCCGTTTCCTATTTTAGTGTATGTGCTACTGGACTAACACCTGTGTCCTGATACACAGGGAGACTAACTGATATCCTTCCACGATATGAGATCTTGTATCAGGTACCATTCCAGCTTCACATGAGACTAAACTCAGGGGTGTAATGCTATTTGTTTAAGTACTGGAGTGCACCTTTTGTGCTTTGTTTCGAAAGCATTGTAACCACTGTTACTACGGTGGAAAATGTTCATACATGAGTCAATTGACCACCCGATCAACAGTTAGACAGACATTGCCATCAATGCTAGTTAGGCTAGCTGTTTAACTTAGCATTAGTAGAAGCCAACCTGTAGCCCCATAGCCCGAGGTGGGCATGGACATGATGCCAACTTAAGTAAGTTTAGTAAGTTTTGTTGTTTAACTGGGCCTACATCATCGTAATTCTTTCCTTTTTAGCTGTTCCTGATCCAAAAATGAATGGATGGCTTGCTGCCTTTTCATCTTCACAAGTTAAAATTGGACAGGCTAGACCTTCTGGGGAAAAAATAATTTCATTCACTGTGCTGCTCAAATGCGACACATGTCACAACTTCTAAGGTGGAATCTTTTCTTGCATGTTACTTAAGTATTTGTTGTTGCCGCGAATCAATCAACACACCTTAAATGTCAATATGAAAACTATGACCATTTCATTTGTTTTTATGGGCTCTCTTTCATTACATATGCTTAAGTAATGATTGGGTCTTCAAGCCATTAAAATATTTGGATGAATTGCAACCGGATTATGCGAACAACAAATATTATATTGACTCACTTAGAGAAAAAAGTGCCGGAGCACTGCTCCGGTGTGCTCTGGCAGCACTACACTCCTGACTATACTATGTGTATGGCAGCCATTTACCGTTTACTGATGTCCTGATTAATCATATCATGAGCAACATGATGACTCCAGGATGGACAAATGGACATACTGCATTTAAAGAATCCGTTTACCAGCAGCCACCTGTATTTTGTTTTAACTCTCATACATCAGATGCTCATAAGTCTCTGAGCTTGTACAGTGACCTTTTACCAAGCCTAATGTCTCGCTCAAAAGCATCTGAAGACCCCATGGCTTCGGCCATTGGCACTTTTGGAGCAGCTGTGGTTGCTGCACTGATCCAAAAAGAGTGGGGTGTTAAGTGATCAGAGGGCAACCTGCAGTGTTGGCAAAGATTACACATTTGTTGGCAAACCAAGAACTGGACATGGCTTTGCCAAACTCAGTCAGGAAGAGAGCATCATGTAGGGATGCAAATTGATAGTATTGCAGGTAGCACATGATTGAAGACAAAGGACAAAAATAATTATTGGCTCAAGAAACTGAAACTGGGGAGTCTATCAGATGTAGAGCATTTATGTACAAGTTTGAAACTGTTTAGCATCTATAATTAAATCAGATATTGTAAGTTCATCCTTGGGGTTAGAAAGAGAGACTGAGCTGTGAATTCCTCACTCATAAGAAACTAGAAGGGGCACTCAGATAGAGCAACACTCACGCTCTGCATGTTTGACAGTGAAAAGCTATAATACCAATAATGCATGCTTTTTTTTTGCCCATCAGTTCAACCTTTCAAGGTCACTGAAGGTCAATGGGCATGTGACCAATAGAAAGGTCATATATGACTTTATATTAGTGTTTAATAGTAACCATATGCATATCTCTTACCAATTCACTGATATGACCATAATAAATATTCCCTATGTACTAGCATCGGGCCCAAATTTTACTTTATCCTCTGACCTTGACCTTTGACTGATTCTTCTCAAAATCAAATCAGTTCTTCCTTTCCTGACCCTCAACACTTCCACCAAGTTTGATCTCAATCAGATCAAAGAACTCCTGTCTTAGACGCAGGATAAATTTGTGAAGAAGAAGGTGATAGATGTTTGTCTTTGCTTTCTGGGAGCTCTTTCCTTAGGACATTGTGGAGGAGGTGGCAAATGGAAGGATTACTCAATGAGGAGTCCCAGCAGCAAAAAGTGAACTATATGCCTGCAAGTACAGCTTTCATAGAAGAGGGATGGATTTTGCAGGATTCAAAGAAAATGAACTATAAAGGCGCAAATCACAGGAAAGAAGAAGAAACGAAGAAGAAAGGAGACAGAAAAAGCAGAACACCATGCGGACTGTGGAGTCATTACACTTTAATGTTGACTTTGCTATCCCTGACCACATATAATGGGCTGCAGTAGAAAAATAAGACAGAGAATTAAGTCCAAAACTGGCTGAAGGCAAGGTAATTCAGAGCCGTATGCATGGCCCAAGGGCACAGAGCATGGAACTCCTGAAATTTAAAATGTGATCAGAGTGCATCTGTGGCATTATTGATGAGCCCTGGTATGCCAACAGCATTTAATATGAAATCATTTATGATACAAGTTGAAGGTAACCATCTGATCAGTCTATTAATACCTGGCACTGAGAAATGTCCCTTATTAATGATACTGACTGCTGCTTCATTTTCACTGAAGTAACTCTTTCCTACACCACTGGTCACCCAAAAGATACCCAAAATGTCACAACTGGATATGTTTCAAATAGTGCTGTGGATTTAATCTCTGAATGTGTGAAATTAATTCCACAAGGCCATTCACCAACAAACTATCACCATACAACCCTCCAAAACCACTGGATGGAGCT
This sequence comes from Neoniphon sammara, assembly GCA_900302535.1. NCBI lineage: Eukaryota > Metazoa > Chordata > Actinopteri > Holocentriformes > Holocentridae > Neoniphon > Neoniphon sammara. Next base: position 2,855 of record OMKZ01007372.1, on the reverse strand, counting down.
GCATAGGTGTAGAATTTCAATCAGTCATAATTTTCTACTTCATTGCGATAAAAGAATGAAATACTATTTCAGTCAGTAGGCCAGGAGAATATGTCTGAATGGCATCCTTCATCCAGAGTTAATTCATTGTGCAATGCATTGTGTATGCTAGGCTAATGACTCCCATAGACTTCAAGTCTTTATGCTAAGCCAACACAAAATGCTACCTATAGGAACTGAAGCAGTGGACGTAGAGGTGAAAATGGTATGAACATCTTGTCTCAGTCTGGGTAATTCAGAAAAAAGGGTATTTTGCCCAAAACATTGGAATATACCTTTAAATACATGTCACAATGACATGACAATCAGACAACACAAGCATATGGTGTATATGCTGTAGTTACTCTTTGAACAACTTTCCAGTAGTTCCTGCTCATGAATGTTGCTAGTAAAGGACCAGGTGTGGTCCTTTTCCTTTTTACTTGAGAGGTAAAAATAATCTCACATTCCAGCAGAGGAATGGCTTCCATCCATGGCAAGTCACATGGTGGGTTAATGATGAGAATTTGCCCCTGCTCACCTTGGACTGGCCTGGGTGGCTGTAATTGATGATGGTATATATTGGGGGATGGTGTGTGTGTGTGTGTGTGTGTGTGTGTGTGTGTGTGTGTGTGTGTGTGCG
>OMKZ01007368.1:99248-125425 GCA_900302535.1 Neoniphon sammara | reverse complement strand
TGGTTAACTACAGGAACAAGTCGATCCAGTGGGTTGGGACCTGTGTAGAGGGTAGTAATATTGCTCACACACTAATGGTAAGACATGCATGGTAAACTTCTATAGCTTTTCATTGGGCAAAATTGAGTCATAGGCAACTGGACCTTGTATTTGTCTTAGGAAGACGTTTCGCCTCCTTATCCAAGGGGCTTCATCAGTTCATGCGCATCGGTCTTTCTAGTCCGCACTAGTCTGACTAGTGCGGACTCAATTTTGCCCAATGAGAACGATGACCTGGATAAATGAGAATATCCACAGACTCTATAGCTTTTATGCAAACAGAACAGCACTTTGATGACCAGGAATTTCCTGAACAAAAATCACAATTTATAAAGGACTGGTCCAGTTACTTGGGTCTTTTTTTTTTTTCATTTTTCTGCTATTATGATTGTGTTCTTCAATTGTAGAGCTTGACTTAGCTTCAATTTACTGAGAGCATTCCAAAACGCACTCACAAGGCAAACACACTCTTAAACAGCTGAATCCAAAAGTGATAAAAACACATCCTTTAAACACAGTGACACTAACACTGCGATGGGACCTGCTCACTTCCAATTTGACATTATCCACTGCCTGAAACTTGTTCATACTGTATTTTTTAACCAGCAGGAGTTGAACTGATAAAGTATTCTGATGCTGTGTTCAATGCATATCGGATGTTCTGTAAAAATGGCTGCCAGCTGGGAAGAGCAATTTCTCATCAGCTTCCTAGTGATAATCACAAGTAGCCTATGTTTTTTTTTTTCTTGCCCGCTATGAGGGTTCAAGTTGGGGGGTGGGTCGTCCTATTTTATTTGTTGTAAACCTGTTGGCCTGTAAACTCCTTTGAGACTGTTAACAGTGATTTGGTGCTATAAAGTGTTGGAAGCCTTAGGTATTAATACCTCATTTATATTCACACTGATGCAATCAACTGCACCTAACAAAAGCGAAAAATTTCTACTGTTCTGTTTATGGTTGAATTTATAAATACAAACTCTTTGGGGTGTGTCATTCCAATGAGCAACACATGTCCACAATGCATACAAGCTGAGGCAACAAAAGCCAGTTCTTACTCTTCTTGTGCCACAGACAACATTGTGTGAGGACCGCTAAAATAATAGTGATTGGACAATTACAATTAACTGTTCAATCCTGCCTATTCCTACCTCACTCATTACTTTTTGCACATTTTTCTATATCCACTTAATCATTACCATTACAAGCATTATTTTTATTTTGATTATATTGTGCATTTATTATCATTCTTCTTATAATTTATTATTTTATTTTTCCATTTGCACACTTGTATTACCTTTGGCACATTTACATTTGCACATTTCGCTATTACTGTTGTTATTCTTGCTATGTTATTTTTTCCCTGCGGGGATCAATAATGTTTTCTGAATCTGAATCACAGCTTTGTGCAGTTGTGCTCATCTGCAGTGTGAATGTCAATGTGTTGAAAAGACAAAAAGGCAGTTTTAATTGGTTTTTGAGTTCAGCTGTTGGAGGGAGGGGGTTTGCCCCATGGGTGTGTACCACATGAACTGAGACCATGTCAGGTTCTACAGGGAAATAAGTATGAAATTTTGACCACACAATCCTCATGACAGCATAAACACAGAAAATAAGGCCCAGGTTGAAAATAAACTGCATCTATCCTTTATTAAATATTTTACTGAGAGTTTTAGTCTTCACAAAGTTGCCATGCAAGGATTGCTGGATTTTCTGGATTACTGAATAAGTTCAATCAACCCTAGCTGAATGAAATTTATCTAGTGGCATGGTAATTTCACATTCTTCTATTACACTACCTTTGGAGCCTGTTGGGTCTTGGGTTTCTGTAGAAACCTTGTAATTTCTGCTTTCTCAGCTTTGACACGCTGTAAACAAGAGAGAGATGGTACAAAAAGGTTGCAATGTGTCACTGAAAATATGGACAAAAGGTTGTACCATCTATGTTGCACCAACCAACACATTTCTACATAAACTCACATCTTTCTCTTCTTTCAACCGTTTCTCCTCTTCTTTCAATCGCTTCTCCTCTTCCTTCTTCCGTTTTTCTTCAAGTTTAGCTCTGAGGAAAGGTTTGAACAAAAAATTATCACAAAAAACAGAATGTTTGTTGTAAAAACATTTCATTCAGCAAGCACTGACTTATGGCACTGAACAAATAAAGTAAAACTGAATGAATGAAGAGAGTATAAAGAAATTGCATGACTCACTCTTGCTTTGATTTCCGTTGCTCCTCTTTTGCTTTTAACCGCTCTGCCTTTTCCTTCTCTTCCTTTTCTTTTTTCTCCCGTTTCTCTCGTTCGTCTTTCTCCTTTTTCTCACGTTTTTCCCTTTCTCGCTCCTCCTTAAGTTTGCGAGCCTCTTCTTTCTTTTTCTCTTTAGCAGCTTTAGCCTCTTCCCTCTGTCGTTCCTTCTCCTGACGCAGGCGAAGTCTCTCCTCTTGTTCTTGTAAACTCTACAGTTGCAAATATCTAGCATCAGTCTTGCATTTCTATGAAATCTCAGTTTTTTTAAATAAACAACACTGAGTTTGATAGTAAATGGAAAAGATACTACAGCACAGGCTGTGTTTTGAACCCATGCAGTGCATGCCTTCTGGATTGACAACATGGTATCAACTTGCCTAGCCAGCCATGCATATGTGAACAGCCGTACCTTCAGTGAGCGTCTCTTCACCTTCTTTTCATCTGCTGGTATCTTGGGGGTGGTCTTTGGCTCCTGTGCAGCAAAAAAGAACAAAACCAGTGATGATTATGAGAATGTATCATTAAGAATGCATTAATCCAGTCTAATCTCAGATTATATTAATCCTTCATGACAATAAGCGTATTACATTAACATCTTTTATGGAAATGACGGTTTTAAACTGCAACATTTCAGTACTCTTTTATATCATGAAGAAGTAATGAATTATCAAGATATACAATTTTGTTGTCAAAAAATAATGAAAAGCAAATACTAATTAAATCTCACATAGAATGAGACCTGAAAGGAGTTATTTAAAACTGGTTTGATCACTTTGATTTCATATACTGGAAGATACTGTAACATACATTAATATTCAAGCAGTGTGTTGGATTATTGTAAAATTAATTTTGCCCGCAGCGCCCCTACCTCAGTGTGATTTTAAGACCGTAAAACCCAGAAATGGTGCTTGTACTCACTGTAGGTGCAGTAGCGCTCTTGGTCTTGGACTGCTCTGGTGAGCTCTCTACAACAGACATGGAGCTGACTGATGAAGGCGACAGCAAGGACTTGTCACCTAGACTGGAAACATCCAACTTTACAGACTCCTCCTGCTCCTCTGTCTCACTTTGAGAATCCTGTGTTGTGTCTAGCTGTGAGACTGATGCAGATGCAGCCGCCTCCCCATCTGTTTCCTCCATCTCTTCTACCTCTCCATCGCTCTCTGTTTTGTTGACTACTTGGTGGTCTAAGCCATGTGTCTTAGGAGTGTGATGATTGTTACTGGATTTCCCAGTGGAGGCCTTGACATTGCTCTGATGCTTGTCTTTAGTTGGGACGCAGGGGGAAGTTGAAACAGGTGTTGCAAGGTGCTTTATGGGAGACACTATGTTATCCTCGGTGAGATCTATAACCATGTTCTCATCTGTGCGGGCAGAGCGGCTGCGACTCAAGAAGCCATCAAGGGGCCCACGCCCATTAACCAAGGCTGGTCCACTATGCACAGGAAGCAGGGAGGGCTCTGTGTCATTCTCCCCATCTGACACCCTGAGTTCAGGGCAGGGAGGGGCACGGGGGCGTTTTGGCTGCTGATTCTCTTTAGGTTCAGGGTTCAGGCGCTTGAATGGGAGACGAGCTGAGGACAATACAGAAAACTGAATTACCATCGGTGGTAGTTGTATTGCATCTCCAACATAACAGGTCATATGGCTATAACAAAGTTTTTTAACAAAATACCCATCAAAAACTATTGATTAAACATTTTTGTTATTTTGAGTTTTCATGTAAGGTGAGCAAAGTGATCCCATTTATACTTGAGACTCTGTTAACGCTAATAATAAAGAATATCAGTTAAGAAAGTCAAAGAATTAAGGGGTTCAATGCAGGCAGAACTCATGCAGAATACCTGTAGTGGGCCATACTAACAACCTCATTTAATTATGTGTAAATGCTCTCTTGATTAATGGGGTTGTCACTCAACAACTTTAAAATGTGATACTAAATCAAGTAAAATCACAAAATTATGCCAAAGAGTAAAGTGAGATGTGGTCAAGAACACATAAAAAGGTAAAAAAAAAATGAAGGGAACAGTTAGTTAACTGGATTAATGCAAATATACCCCGTTAAGACCATAAATATGATACCCAATGTTTCCTTCATATGCCTCTAAGGGTTTGACATTGCTATACTTAAGCGTTATGAAATCATGCAACCCTAACCCTACTGGATAAAAATTGACAATATTTTATAATGGCTTGTTCTCATGATAAATATGCTATAGCATGTAGAGTGAGTATTATTTCCTTACCTTGCACAAGTTTCTTGTTGGCATGGTTACTGGGTTTACAATCCATGCCTGAAAAGAGAAGCACCACATGAGAAAATAATACCAAATACCTAAAGTACTGATGCTTGCAACAATGGACTTCTTCCCTTCACGTATCTGAAACAGTAGTAAAGTAAAAATTTTCTGTAGAGATTAAATGACATCAACCAACTGTCTTAAAATGCCAATCACTGCAAATGAAGCCTAAAGTCTAAAACCTGAGTAAATGACAAATAACCCCGAATTAGTTGAGAATCGATATATTTAACTAGTTAACACCACAACTGCACCACCTAAGCTTTTGTTATGAGCACGCACTAGTTTGTCATGGCAGTAATCACATGCCAGTCCTAACGTTACTGTAATGTTAAAAATTCAACCCAGTCAGGCTTTAAACGTTTAAACTCGGCGACTGTGTATCGAAAAACAAACGCTGTGTGTTAATAGCCATTTTGTTTAACGTTAGTTACATAAAATGTCAAACTTCGTTGAAAGGTTTGTGTCAGCCTAATGGATGTGTTTGGTTTGCTCTCCCGCCAACCGGTGTATCGGTCTGTGTCGCAGGCCCCGGTCAAGTCCGCAAAGCAAAAACCTTGGAGCTGTCAGGGGAGAGACGCTTACCCGACCACAATAGTACAAACTTGGTAAAGAAAATACTGTTATAAAAAGAGCTTTATGTAACTTACGACTAACTGCACTACCAACCAAACTATCTGGAAATGGCTGACTGGCTTTTTTATGGCTGTATTTATGAATGAACAGGTTAAATGTGTGGTGCTAACCAACTCCGACACTCCTGCTAGCATGAATAGCTTGACTACTAGCGTAGATCCAACCACTAGCCACCAACAGTAGCAACTTAGCTTGCCAACTAGTGCAGAACTGTTAGCCAAGCAATAGTGACATTAGCGAGTAACGTTAGTGTACCAAGGTTTTCGGCTAATGCTAGCCACCAATCGTCAACGTTACGTTGGCTGAAACTCCATGATGAAATGGAAAAAAGTCTGAGGTTAACCTTAACTTAACTGCGTGATAAAATAGTTACTGTTTTCCAACTGACGTTAAACCAAAGTTCTTCATTAGGCAGTAACATTAGCAAAGCCGGGCATCTTGAATGATACATGGCTAACGTTAGCTAGTGTCTAATTCAAATGAGAAACCCTATTATTCGCTTACTTTTATCCTGGTTACTGCTACATTACACTGATGACAACATTCTGATTTGCTTCCAGCAAAGAGGACGAAGTGCGAACTAATGTTACCGAGGTTCAACAAAGCTAGCATAACTTATTTGGTTTGTCCTCGATTTGTGCTTACCAATTCTGCAGACGATGATGTACTGCATCCATGTTATGATGCTAAACATGTTGTCGGAAAATTGTTAGAACTATTTAAATACTTGGTCATTTGGCTTTCTCACAATGGCATTAACCTTACCTCTTCTACGCGGGGTAGATGCTACCAAATGCCCGTCCACAGATGGGGTTTCCGCCGCCAACATTACCACCACTATCCGAGGCTGCCCTTACTTGTGGTATCCTTCAGCGACACGAATTCAAAACAGTGAAACTGTTCCTAGAAATACTGACAAATTCCCCCCAATAACGAACCGAATATTATCTTGCTATTTAACCAATATATTTCTAATTTATTTCACCTAAATAAAAAGTGCCTACTCTTTCCGCATTTCTCACACACTCCCTTGAATCCCCCGCTGCCTGCCTCGCGCTCCTCAGTCTGAATTGGCGGGAGTATGTCAGTTGCAACAATAACCATCGCTGATTGGTCAGAGCCCAGGCAAGGATTAGACGTAGAGGCGTTTGTTTTGTAATGCAGCGTTACGCGTTTGACCCGCCATCTATATTATCCCATAATATTACTATACTGAATTAAGCACTTTGAAATACCTTTAAATCAAAAACAGTGTTGATAATGCTATGTAACATTTAATAATGACAATGTTACGTAAAGATTTTTCTCGTCAGTTACAGTTTGTCAATGACCAATATATGAATATATGTTGCGCAACCCTATTTCCGGACCGTCCTGTATTTTAAACCGTGCCTTCCCCAATTTGTCCCACGGTGCACGCCTCCTGAAGGATGTTTCGGGCTTTTTCATAGGCCGCGGAGTTTGTCCATCGTCGGTGGAAAAACTTTTAGGATGCCATGTTTTCGCTTTGGGTTACAGTAATGAACGTGACTGAAAGTAGAAGCGAAAATATGCTTCCCTGGAAGAGTGTTTGCTTTGTGGAACACTCTTTTCTTGATCACTAACATTCAGTGCATCCCAATCATATATTTATTTTCACAACAGTTGATATTACAGAAACCTAGCACATGTCATATTCCAAAGATATTTATAGATTGTTGATTAAAATGATACTCTTACACTTTCCAGCATTTTAATTTAAAAAGTGTTTCTCGTTCACTCTTGTAGCACAATGTTTTGTTGGTATCAGAATGAAAGGAGGAGTAGGGACTTAATAAAGTCACAGCTAAATCATAGTAGAATAGACTGGATACTAGCTCGCGTTCCAACTCCAGCTCCAATCTGGCAAAGTGATCTTTCGTTGTTGTCACGCGTTTCCCGTTTACGGTTGTAATGAATCCTGGGACTTGTAGTTCCACCGTCAGCCGAACGCGTTGAAATGATCAAGCGGGAAACTGTTTTGAACTACAAGTGCTACTATGCAGCGCAGCTATCTTTTCACGGGACCAGGAGCTATCGAAAGCGCATCCTGAATGTTTCACGGTTCACGAACCTCTGTGGGTGCTGGCAAGGTAAGACGATTATATTATTTTATAATGTTAGCATATCACTATAGTTGTAAGCGCCGTTATGCAGATATTAGTTAAACCGTAACAGTTTCCACTCCCAGTAAAGACAGTTGCCTCCCAGTTAGTAAAATAAAGTAGAGCAATCGCTCAACACTGATTTTACTGGAAGGGGCAGCTGCACATCATGTTAGCTTTAGCTGCTGTTAATACAAAATAGTCCTTAACGTAGCTAACGTAGCTATCACACACAACTAAAGTAAGTTGAACGTTAACGTAAGATAGCTGCAACACAAAAATCCAGTTGTTGAGGTTGCGGGTTGTAGTGGTGTCACCATACATGTACCGTCTCCCTGTTGGCAATACCGTTAAGGTGCCAGAAAGTAACTGATCGATGAACAGTTATTGAATTATTACTTATTGTGTATATGTATATATAATTATTACTTATAATTATTATTATTGAATTATTACAGAAGGCATGCCTTCTGTCTCTATGTGTATGTCTGTGGTCTTTGATTTTGAAAAGTTACGTTAAATAAAGTAGAGCATTTCTGAATAAACCTGAACTGTACAGTTAACTGACCGGAGGTGTCCATACTTTTAAAGTATGCTAATTGTAGTCATGAACTGGAGCTCTTTTACTTTTCTTTTAATGTAAGCATGCAAAATGCAGAGGTGCGACAAGCAAATGTCTAAACAAGCATTGAAAGCACAGTGAAAAACAGGCAAGCCCTGACAAGGTAGAGTTATATTCTCTCTAGGCAGAATAACATAGTTATTTGGAATGACTTGGTATGAAAAGTATTCAACTCAAAATAAGTATGAAGTGATGTGCCTTAAGAGTTACGGGAGTTGAAATGCTTTGCTGCTGATGTCTATTTCTCTCTTCGTTTTTGATTTTCAGGAAAGAAGTAGGATTTCAAAATGTCAGGTTTGTCACTTCCTAAACGTTTAAAAATGACACTGTACAAATTGGCATATTGACTCACTCTTTTTTCTCCCAGTTATTTATCATAACATTTACATATTACTTCCAGAAAGTCAGCCTCAGTGTAAATATGACTTCTTTGCATCCCAGTTCCCTTCTGTCATATCATTCTTGGTACCCAAGTCTTTACTCAAGTTGCATTTATGCTTTGTAAGGATGTGGACAAAGTTATTCAACCTTATTATTCCTTAGATTTCAGTTTCAGTTGAAATTTCACAACTCCAGCTTATACAAAGTGCACAAACAAGGCTTCTAACTGGTGCTGAAAGACAACACCACTCTAATTTTGATGTCTTTACTCTTTCACTTAATGTTGATTGGATATTAATTGTTTGATAAATGGATCATCGATTATTTTTAAACCATGGTCTGGTCCATAATTATACCTGAGACCTTGTGAAATACTAATATTGATTACCCGCAGCACCCCTGGAGTAGGTAGGGATTCAGTGTCTTGCTCAAGGACACATCAGCAGGGCAAATGCTTGCCGTAACCGGCGCTTGAACCCAGGCTTTCTAGTTGAAGGGTAATTTCTCTACACTTAACATCACCCAGTTGTAGATAAAACTACCAGTGAAGATCCTAAAGCTGGGCTGTTTTGGCAGTTACAAAGTCAGCATATGCCTGTGCAATTAATAGAAACTATTTTAATTTTACTTTCGTTTAGTGTATTGTAAACATTTTTGGTGCTGAGTAATAAAAATATTATTTTTCATTCATAAAGATTAATGTGATTAACTATCTGTAACTATCTGACTCACAGTGATGTGTAACACTTTACTTTCTCTTTTAGCGAGGGTGAATAACTTTCCTCCGCTGCCTCAGTTCCTGAGAATTAAGCCTTGCTTTTACCAGAACATTGAAGAGGAAATTCCTGCACCCCACCAGCAGTTAGTGCGCAAAGTTTACATGCTTTGGATGAGTGAGTGTTTTCGATTGCATTTCCTGGCTTTGGCGTTGCCTGTCTCAATTTTCTGTGACTCATTGCTCAGACTCATTGCTTCTCTCCATGGTGAAATCTCAGAGAATTGTCAGTTGTCACTCCTCTCCTCTCCTCTACAGTGTATTCAGGCACCCTGTGCATGAATGTGATCTCATGTATTGCCTGGTGGGCTGGAGGTGGAGCTGCCACCAACTTTGGCTTCTCCCTGCTCTGGCTCATCCTCTTCAGCCCCTGTAGTTACACCTGCTGGTTCAGACCACTCTACAAAGCCTTCAGGTGAGAGACAGTGTGGAGGATCTCATGAACCAGAGTAATTTCTCTCATTACTCTCAGAGCTTGGTTCTTTAAGGCTTATAGTGTATGGCAGCATATTACAGCATATGGATGTTTATCAGATAGCTGCTGTTTAAGAAACAGTCTACATGCTTGTATGTATTTCTGGCTCTCAGAGGTGTGATATCAAACCATAAAATAAAAATGTTCAAGCACACTTTTGTTCATGCTACTTCACACTAATTAATACATCAGTGCTAACTGCAAATCCTATATAATTTGTGTAAATTAATTACATCAAACAGGTGACGATAGCCAGAACAATAGATTTATTGCCTATATAAGACATTGTCAAAAATGTGAAGAGACTATCCAATTTGAAGGGATTACCATATAAAGGGACTATGCAACTAAACATTCAGCTATAATACATGGAGAGTAAACAGCAGAGCTTACACATCATATGTCAAATGTAAAATTTAAAGATGACACTAAAGAAACAATAAACAAAGGCCTACAGGAAGGAACTTAGATTCATTTCCCATGCTTTGTGGATGTAAGTTTTTTAAGTGAAAAATCCACCTGCACTCTCTCTGTAAGAGGCTGCGCTCCACATCATCCTCTCTACGTGGGCTTCTTCACCTGCTCAGTGGTAGTAAATGAGAGCACACAGACGGGATGACTGGCATCTGAAAAATGACGTACAAAAGGGGATTTTTCATCCTTCCTTCTAGCACTCTTGGGTTCTACAATGTGTTTTCTACCTGTTTTATTCGTCTTCCCCACATGGTTTCATTGTCTGTGCTTGAACCCACCCTCTTAAGTCAGAAAACTGAAACTAAAAAAGCTTTTCTGTGGTTTGAGTGCATCATTCTCATTTGTGGGGGCGTTGCCAGTATGACCTAATTTGTGTCTACATTTTGCCAACCAGTGGGCAAACAAGAATGCTTCTGATACACCTGAAAACCTGTGCATCAGTGCTCTAAGCTTACTTGTTTTCTTCATTTGTTTCCTTTTCTTTGTGTTTCTAGGGCTGACAGCTCTTTCAACTTCATGGCCTTCTTCTTCATCTTCTTTCTTCAGTGTGTCTTGGCCCTCATCCAGACTATAGGCATCTCTGGCTGGGGAACTTGGTGAGTGGATACTCACCCAAACCTACACTGATTTTTTTTATTTTTTTTTTATAGGTTGCTGTCATATTGCCCACCAGTTTAATTTGGAAGTTGTGGTCAGAGCTTGTATAGGGAGCTGAACAATGCAACAAGGAAAGACACCAGTTTGGGTCCAAAAGTGTGGAAATCTTTCTTTTATAAATTAGAAAAAGCCCTTAATTTATCACATGATGACATTGTAACGTGAGTGGGTAGTTGCAGACCATCCACAACTCTTTCTGAATTCTGTTTCTGAGGTGCTGATCAGGCCTTTTCAAGCATGGTCTGCTGTCCCACAAGCCTGTTGATATCGAATGTGGATATTATGGGTTGAAAGATGGCAGGCTATATATAAGCCTAAGTGTAAGGCCCGATGGGCTTTGAATTTTGATATAGAGGGAGGGGGTCCTGGGGTGGTATAGATTACTATTGAGCCATCTGGAGGTGTTGGCATAATTCACTGAGATTTGTTATGGGAAGTAGCCATCTAATAACCATATTGACACGCCTGCTCTCATTCATTCCCCATCCCTCTAACTTCTTAGGCCAGGTTTCTGTGTTGGTGCTCAGTTTAGCTTAATAGCACAAGAAGCAGAACAGTGACTTTCTGCACAGTGGATGGTGCTGTCAGGAATTAAATAAAAAAAATAAAAGACCCCTTCGCACAGATCAAGGGATTCAGATACATTCTAATATGTTTACATTTGTGAAGAATTAATATCCACACTTAATTTTTTATGGGTTTTTGTTTTCCTGTTAATTTTTGTTACTTTTTCAACCTTTTTCACCTTTCTATACAGCAGCTATCATTATCATACACCGCACAGTGTATGATGGTAAGTGATTGTTATACAGTATCCTCATACGGTGTATCAAAGCATTTTGTCACTACATCAGTTTCTTCACGGCACTGCTTTGTGGCTCCATAAACAACTTTGGATATTTGTATTAAATCCAGTGTGCTAATCACATATAATGCACTAACCCCTCCTGCCTCACTTCACTCTCACCGACACGCCAAAGCGGCTGGATTGCGACAGTGATGTTTTTCAGCTACAACGTGGGCTCTGCTATAGTGATGCTTATCACAACTCTGCTCTTCACTCTGGTGACTGTTTTAATGGCACTGGTTCTCATCAAGGTGAGTCTAACACGTACACAGAAAAGTGCACGCATTTAATTGCAAACACACACTTTAATTCTGTCCCTCTTGCCTAATGAACATGCACACACACACATACACACACACACACACACACACACAGACACTTGAAAACATATGCTCACACAGTATGAACTCTTTCTGCTCTCTCTGTATGCGGCAGGTGCACAGGCTGTACCGTGGTGGCGGCGGGAGTTTTGAGCGTGCTCAGGAGGAGTGGAGCTCCGGAGTGTGGAAGAGTGCGCCTGTGAGGGAAGCAGGGTTTAACGCGGTTGCCCAGTCGGCCCAGGGCCCAAGCTTGCCTCAGTACCCTGCTGCAGTGCCGAGCTACCCCGACAACAGCCACTGGTGATACCTGTGAAGGACCTCTAGAGGGAGACAGACAGCTGGCCAATTCTGTGGTGCACAAGAAAGCTGAACACACGTTGACTCCACCGTAATTTCACCCTTACATGACAAAATGCATTGCTGAATTTTTTTTTCTTTTCGAGTGAGAGGATTTGTAAAACAGAAGATTACTGAAAGAAACAAAGGGCTTCCCCAGTAAAGCTCATTCAAGCCTTACATTTGTGGAGGAGGGTTATCTTCAAAATATGCCATTCCATTTCATCTGTGTTTACATGTAGCTTAACAAAATGAATCTGATTCTTCAAATTTTAGACAGAAATACAATTTTATGCTACGAAGAAATTATTTTAAGAAGGTGTACTAATTTGTAGTTAACATGCAATTGGAAACAATTAAGAAAGAGTAGCAACTGTTTGAGGATACCAGTGTGTGAAAGGCGTGTGAGCCTTGTGGATCTTAGGAGAGGATTTTATGTACTGCCAGAGCTGCATGCTAGAATTTGTAGTGTGCTGAAAAAGGTTGAAGACCAGGGTTTTCTTTTTGCACCTAGAGAAAAAAAGTCTGTAAACTGCACGATTTTAATCTGGTGACTTTTTCCCTGTGTGTTTTGTATAATATTGCAGACCCTCAGTTTATTTTTTTGATACCTTATGCTTGTTATCTCAATGCTTGTTTGCTTATGGGTATTATTTCTTGAAATGCGCCTTAATATTGCGTGCAGATTTTGCATGTGAAAAATGTCTTGCTTGACTCTTGCCTTAACAGATGCTGCTATGCCTCAGTGAAGCGTGTGGGAAAAAAAAGTAGATAGTGCATAATCCTCCTCCTTTGTGATTTCTGACTGTGCATTGATGTGCCAAAACACTTGCCTCTTTGCATTATTTCACTCCCAAAGTAGATATTGTGTTGCACTCTGCCTCAGCGTGTTTCTCACGCTGCACACTGACAGTTTCTCTAGTTTCACAGCTGCATTGTTTGCTTTTTAGTGGTCAGTGCCCGACTGTGGAAACACCTACTTATCTGTTGTCAGTGTTCCAGTCATTTCACTTTCCCCACAGATAGACTGATGTTGTGTACTGTGTTTAGTGACTATGCTTATATGCGGCTTTTGCTACAATTCATTTTCTCTTTCTAAATGAATTGACCTCATATGACTAATATAAAAAGTAACCCAGTTGGCTGATTGAAGCTACCAAAAAATGTGCCTGTGCATACCATTAATCCTAAGCATTTCAGGTCAACCTTTATAGATATGTAAGGAATCCAGTGGTATCTCACATGTAAATGTAGTCACGGACTATGTTTAAATGCAGCCCGGTATTCCATTTACAGGCAGAGATGTTGGAAGTAGGGTTAGGATTAACCAGTACCCTATTTTTCTAATTTCACCTATTTTTGTTTGGCCTCATGTTCTTTTTCATGCAATTTATTTTTGAGATATATGACTATAGGGTTAGCAGTGTGGGGGGGTGGGGTTTATGTGCAATGGTTGAAATAGACTGTGCCCCCCATATTTACAGCACCCAAGAAAATAGTTCCAACGTTGCTGTTTCCAGGACCAATTTACTTTAATTCCAAATCAACTGACCTCCTGTAAACAATCAAACCTGATATTGTTTACAAGATTGACAGTGGTAAACCAGTGAATGTAACTTCTTCTTGTACAGATAATGCAACAGGTCATTTAATTTTCATTTTGGCTCTAAGATCCAATTAAAGCCTGCATGCAAATGTAGGGACTGTATCTGAGAAAGGTGCCTGCCTCTTAGTTTGACAAGAAGTGATTGTTTTTTTCTTGCTACAGAAGTGTCCTTCACGGCTGACTGCCAATAGAAGTATTTGGATTTTTTTTTTCCTGTTTTTTATTTGATAAGTGACAAATATTAATGGATATGTTGTTGGACTGTCAGACTAACCTTTAAATATGACAGAACATTTCAGTAAACATTCTTATTCACACTGAATGCGTCTGGCCCTTTTGAATGAGTACCAATCATTATATAATGGTGCAGAGTCTCGGTAGAAATTCAGAAAGAATTGACACAAACATACAGTATAAATGTCTGTGATGTATTTGATAAAATCCATAACCCAAAAGGCAACATTTTTCAGATTGTCTACATTAATATCTAGTTGGCTTTGTACAGTGTCAGTGAAGCCATTTTTTGGGCAGCACAGGAAAATAACTTAAATTTACATACATGTCCATTTTATTTTGTTACTTTTATCATGTGAAAACCCAGTAACAGTAACTGCAATTTTGGTGGTTTTTCATGTTTTCATTATAAAGTAAAGATTACACGCTGCTCTGGATTAACAATTTTTTTTTTACAACTGTTGGGTTTTGAAAATCCTTTCTAACCAAATAAGATTAAATCAAGAATAAAATGGATGTCAAGCTTAAAGAGACAGATAACCCTAAAGCATCTGAACCATATAACAGCTTGACCCTAATAATGTGGGCCACACATAGTTTTTAACCACCAAGGTCAATGTAAAAAGTTTGTGATCCATGGAGCTGGAATGTTTGGAATTTACAGCATCATGATGCACTAAATTCCAGGAAGTGTTTCTGGGAGAACTACAGCAAGTGGTAGGGGGTTGGCATGTTTGACTGGAGATGTTTTTTTCCCTCCACTGTCATGCTTTTGATGAAGCTATGCTGACTTTTCATGGACATTATGCACTTTATGGCAGAACACGCCCCCATTCAACGGTTGAGATGGGTGGAGCTGACCGAGGTGTGTAGCGCAAGGCATTATGGTTATTTGAGTGTTTACGCCTCCATGACCCTAAAACCAAGGAACTTATAGATTCCTTGCCTAAAACCCGGAAGCATGACCAAAAATGTAAAAACTAATAAAATAAGATTTTCTCCCACTTTTAAAAAATAGATTGTAAAGTAACAAAAATTAAACATGAGGTTACAAAGTCATAGAGTTACCATGTACTTTAATGCTGTTCTTCTTTTCTCCTGAAGCTGATGTCTTGGACATAAAAGATCTTTACCTGGCATCAAAAATATGTTGGGTTAGGGTTAACCCTAACCCAATTTAAATATGACTGTTCCCAGAGCAGGAAACTGGTTTTATCCACAGTGTTAATTTATAGGTGGTTTCTGAAACTCACCAGCCATTCTCACAGTGAAACTAGCAAAGAGGCTTTTTAGAATATCAAAAGAGGAGTTGGCTGGTGGTTGGTGCTCATTTCCTAGTTTAAATATGTGTATCCTGGACATGAAATTTAAGTTTTCAAATTACTGCATGCTGAAATGCCTCAGGATGTTTACAAATAGCAAAATCTTTGTGCTTTTTCTGTAGACAATATTTTATTAATTTATTCACTTACTTGACAAAACCCTATCTTTAGATCTTGACGTTTTGTGCTCATAACTAAAATAAAATACTGCAGTGTTAGAATTTTGAGAACAGACCCACTTAGACCCCGACCTCTTCACAAAGACACATATCTACATAAAATATAAGGCTGAGTGCTGTTGGTAATGACAGACAGAGTCGGTGAAAAACACAGAGAGGATTCAGGCCACGTTCCTGTAATTAAGTTTGGTCTCAGACATTCAGACTTTTTCAACAAAAACAAACACACCTGAGGTAAATGAACAGTTGGGGTGTTTTTGTTGTTATATCACCCGTACAGACCACAGCCGTATCTATTCCAGAAAACATGACACTGAGCATGCCCAGTAGCCATCCAACGTAACTTTAAGATGACTTTCCTGTTGTTGTAGAGAGAAGGTAATCATTACTGACTGTCAGAAACTCCTCAAGATATTTTTCCTCTTAAAGGAGAACAACACTCAGTTCACATATCATTCTTGTGGCCTTAGGCATTGCAGTCGGTGTTTTGAAATATGAACAGGTACTTCCCAAACCTAGAAACCAAAGAACCAAGACTCCTGATCGATGATATATGTCTATAAGCACAGTGTTGGTTCACTGACAGACGTTTACTGTACAAGTAGTCTTTTACACCCAAATGATTCTTTGCCTGTTTCATGGCAGTGTTTTAAAAAGTGAAATATAGCTGAATACATCGAAAATCACCCTGTATACACTGTCATACTGTCACCTTGGGAATTTTTTCCAGATCATTTTCATGGTGATGTATGTCAGTGTAACATAACACAACAGTGGAACGACCTCTCATATTTCTTGCTAAGGGATACAGGTCAGTTTTCACTTTTAGAGATCAATCTCTTAGGCCAAGAAAGCTGTTTGAATGCTGAAATTCAGAAGTATTTCCGTCTTTTTCTAAGGACCTTGGCTAACTCAGTAATCTGTTTTTTAACAGCCGCCAGGAAAAAAGACTAGCAAGAACTATTGATTATTAACATGGTCAAAGACTGAACAATGCACAACCAGTGGCTGATGAATGTTGCCTTACATAAACAGTAGTGTCAGTGAAATGAAATGTCCTTGGAACTTAGAAGTCAAAGTGTTCCTTGTTCATTGTTGTTGATCCCTATTTACAAGACTTTGATATAACAAATGCATGATTACTGAAATAAAAATCTCACATTTAAGTCAAATAAATAGTGCTTAAAAAATGTCATGGCTGTACAGAATACATTACACAAATTATATTCACAACACAGCACTATACAAAAACATGTTTATAGAAAACAGAATTTTCAACAGTTTTCTGGAGTGAAAATTCAACCAGAAATCTTCTAAAAAGTCTCGTTTAAAGTACATGAGCTGCCTGATTAGAGTGAGGAAATGATAGAGTGATGGACCCTAGTCTGGAAATTGTCATATTATACAGTTTGGTCAAGGACAAAATGACACACTCAAATAATATAATGTAAGACCACGCTTTCCAGTTTCCAGGCACAGTTCTCTATTGGAAGATAATCTGTGGAACCGTTGTAGGCCTTGGTTTGAATTATGTGTCTCAGCAGAGTTAAATCTCTGACTCATCGTTTATATATCCTAGACCATCCAGACTTGAAATGTTGGCCATAGGTGTGAAGTGGTGCTCCCCGTTCCTTTTGAAGTCCACAGCAGAGTGATTATTGTTGGCAATGCAAGGTCTGCCAGCCTCGGGGCCCAGCAGCTTAATCTCTGAAGTTCTGTTCTGAATGTGCACGTATTCAGCCGAGTGCCGCCTCTCTTTGCTTTCGCTGGAGCTCTGTGAGGACCCAAAGCCTGCAAAACGTCCTTTGGTGAAGTTCCAAAATAAAAACCCGGCCAGGGAGAGACACAGCAGCGCCAGCAGAGCCACAGTCACCTTTAAACCTACTATCCTGCCCTGATCACTTTGATTCTCAGGACGCGGAGGCTCCTCATCCCCCTGGTCTGGGATCCGTCCTGGTGTAGCTGTGTGATGGCTGTGAGATGAGTCTGAGGAATCTGTCTCCTCGTCGCCAGCAGGACCGCCGTCACTGACTCCCGGCTCCGTGTGGGGCTGTAAATGATAAACCGCCATGGTCCGGTTGTATATTCTGCCCTTGACCTGCTCCACTGAGTCACAGGTGTACAGGCCAGCGTCCGATTCAGAGGCGTTCAGAATGAGGAGGCCTCCGTTGTAGATGTAGTATTTGCTGTTGGAGTGAAGTGTTTGGTCAGAGAAACGCCAGTGGACCTGCGCCAAGTTGGAGTCCGGCTGGCAAGGCAGCTGAATGTTGTTCTCAGGGACTAGGGTAAAGTCTACGGTTGCTACTGGATCTGGAGCACACACACACACACACACACACACACACACATACATGCACAAACACACAAAAGTTGGTTTCAGCAAGCATTGATAGATAAGATGTCTGACAAGCTTTTTTGAAAAAGAGGTTCACCCAGTTAAACCAAATAAATGACTCCATTACATAGAAACACAGCAAATGAATTTACCTAGTTGAGGGCACTGTGAGGTATCCCTCTCTTTTAGACTCTGAATGGCAGCATGTGAGGAGGAGGCTAAGCTGTAGACCAGTAAGCACTGGTCAGTGGAGATATCCCAGGCACAGTACGGGTCCCTGGCCAGGATACAGTCCACACAAGTCTCATACCGGCTACAGTTGCTGAGTGGCATCTGGACAGCACCGAACTCTGAACCTGCATACAGTTGGCCCTGTGTCAAACACAAACACACACATGCAAATAAACTGACTGAGTTTCACCTGAACCCTCTTTACTACCTGTTAGTGCCAATTAAGCAGCAACATATTCAAACTGAGACATAAAAAGACTGAGCCTTATCAAAAAATATTTGCCAAGAAAAACACCTGCAAAATGTTTATCCTATGGATTATTATTCATCTGGGGAAATTGTTATGGTCATAGACCTGCATGAATTGCAGTCATGAATTTGGCAAAGACAGACCAGCACAGAGATGGGTTAACAAACCATGATGCTACACTACCTTGCTGGATGAGAGGCGCAGGGTCCTGACAGGCTCAGAGTTATCGTACAGCTGAATCTCTTCAATGATGAACATCTCTCCAGCGTAGTTGACGGCTTTTTGAACATAGCCATTTTCTATCAGGGACCAAAAAAGAACCACTTAGATCTAATTACACAAACACACATATTAACAAATAACCTTGGCTTTGTATATAGATGCTCTTTAATCATTATGACCAATGTAGCTCTTAGTCAGCAAAGGAAAAGACACTCATTAACTGAATGTAGTAGAGGCTTTTAAAAGTTTAGGGTTAAGTTTGTTCAACTGAAACATACATACAGAAAACCAATAAACAAAAAGAAGGAAAATGCATCATGATGACAGTGTTCCAAATTCGCACTGGTGCCAAACTTTTATGCCAGTAATACTGAAGGATTGGGATTGGAATGCATAAATCCCACAATAATCCACTACACCTATGTCATTTGAACTTTGACAGGAAAGAGATTTGACCACATAACAAAACACACTTTACATAATGCTGACTGCATTTTTTTTATCCAAAGTTTGTCCTATTAATTTTTTATGTTACATCTTTTATACACTATTTACAGAAAACTAAGCTAAGAAAAAAGTTTGGGGTATCTCAGTTTACAGTTCTATTGCGACTCTTGATTCTTCTCGACTCCTCGGTCAAATTGCACCTGTTTTGTAGCAGATATCACAATTTACCAGTGCCGATGAACATGACAGGGTATGTCTCTCCATCCAGCGCCAACACGCTGTCCACTACGATGCGAGTCAACATGGGTCCTCTCTTGACCAGCAGGGGCCCTCCTGTCAGAGGGCGAACAGCCTCGTCCATGAGGGGCCGGTCTCTGATGAACTGGAGCGTTTTGTCCGGAAGGTCCAGGGAGCGACTCATCCTCATCGCACGCGCTGCATTATTGATGCACTGGAAAACAAGAGCACAGTTTTGAATTGTGGGTAATAAGTGTTTTTTTGAGGTAATGTGTTTGCATTTGCTCTATCTATGTTAATACTCAATATCAATTCTGGTTGTAAGGGTGCAGAAGCTACAATGAAATGTGGTTTTACTCACAGCTCCTGGTCTGGGGACGGGCAGTTCTCCAGTGTACATCACCCACTTGACATGGGATGTCTCCACGGCAACAGGTGTCTTAAACTTCCCCTCATTGAAAATGTCTCCAATGGCAGACACACTGTACGCACACACTGCAGACATGTCGGAAGAGCTGGGCACACCAAAGCAATCAGTCAGTCATATGATGAGTCAAACAAATTAACCAAATTTTTTATCATCACAGTGACCGACAAATGAACATAATTTTGATTTCAAATCTTTGTGCAAAATGGTGCCAATATATGACCAACATTCTTTTCTTTTTCATCTTAGTTTTTGGGGAAAAATATTCCTTATAACAAACCAAATAGCTATTGAGTTTTTATGAATGTAGACACCTTTACCATCATTTCAAAATGATTTCCAGCATACTTCCTACATCAACAATCACCCTGTACCATAAAAGCACAGGATTCAACTGTCAAATACTTACGACTGCGGAGTGAAAACAGCATAGAAGACGCTCTTCCTCCAGTCTTGGTGCTTCAGCAGGAAGACATCCTGGACAATGGCAGGCAGGCTGGGTTCAGGGAGGGAGCAATCCAGGCGAGCTTTCAGGAACGACGTCCATTTCCTCTGCAGCGTCCGCTGGCCACCCATATCCCCCTAAACACAGAGAAACAGATCACTCAAGCATGTGCATTTCTTCTGCAGCCGGTACTCCCTAAACCGCAGGGATACAGAGGCCAAAGACATATTATCACGTTCCTAGACAATAAACTCATTGAACAGATTTTGCCTGGCCATTCAACCTTGAAAAAAAACATTCCAAAAATTACAAAATGTATCTCTGGAGATAGCAAACATGTTTTGCACAGACTGTAGTTGCTACTATTCTGTATTTGTTCTCTTTATTGAAAATACCTTGCAGACTCGGGCCACTCGTGACACCACAAGTTTGTTGTAGAACTCAAATTCCATGGCATTCTCACTGAAGAACAAATACACCTTATCGTCGTCACCATCAGGATTATCGACACTCTCACCCACAAAATCCATGTAGACGAAGTTGGGCTCTGAAATCATAAAATGTGAAATAAACACTCGGGACAAGAGCAGACAATTCAAAAGGCTACATGACTTTGATCTACTTCAAAAGCATCTATATAATTCCCCCATGCACCTACAAATATCATCTCCGTATTCCCTCTAAAATATGAAGAACAAACTAGAACTATTCCAACACAAAATTCAAATTAAATGGCTAATTAGCACTGCAATGCCTACTACATTTATGATTTGTCTGTTTTAGCTTGCTGGCTTTGTGAAGTACTTTGTAACGCAGATTTTGGAAAGTGCTCTATAAATAAAGATTATTAAAATAAATAAAGATTAGCATTTGAAGCTCTCACCACTAAGCCAAGAGCTCTTAAACTCAGTGCGGAGAGCCGAGGCCGAGCTGCGGAGAACCACGGGCTCAGAGCCCAAGAAGTTGATGGATGTAGCAGAATACAGGTCATTTCCTGTTGGAAAGGAACAAGGGATAAGAAAAAAATACTGGAAATCTACTACTATTGTTGGAACAATATCCCATTAATATGGGTACTAATGAAGTCAAACAATTGGCTCTACTTTTGACTGATCAGTGTGTATGATGAATATGTGAGTAGAGATCAAAGAAAGAAAGATCTTGGTGACATTTGCAAGGCATTTGCTGCTCAGGTCTTTAGGCTGGTCAAATCTGCACATGGTTATTATGAGTTTTCCGTTAGTGTACTTTGCACATCAGATAGTACTCCGTCTGATCCCAGTTTGCTGTCAAAGAAGCAAGGTACTAATGCACACTCACCGACCATGAGGGAGGAGTATCTCTGGAAGGGATCAAAGGGACACTTCCCTTTTCCCTCCTCTGGCTTTCCCTCCAGACTAAGCTGTCCATCAGAAAATGTCTGTCGGGAACAAGACAGAAAGAAAGTTGTTGATCAAGAGCGAAAAAAGAATAAATGTCTCTTGTACTGGCATTCAGGGCTGGAATATGCCAACATAATCAATATTAGATCACTCAGGAATATCAATGGCATATCTTTCCACGAAGCATTGATAAAAGAGAAAATGCCTTGAATATCCTGCAGAAGATGGCTGTCCAAATATTGGTTCTGGCCAGTAAAAATTATTGCAACAGAGCTATGAGTATGTGGCAATATTTTTAATTTTGCAAAAGATAAATATTAGCACATCATGTGAACAAAACTGCAGACAAAGATCAATTGTGAGCGTGAGAGCAGGCGCTGTTCTCACAGAGCCCTGCATTCAAAGTCTTCTCACCTCGGCCGTATGCTACACTTACCATATAATGACAGGTAGGGCTGAAAGCATTTGTGCCACACACATACATCGTAGTGGCATTCACAGTGTGCAGGGTTCGAATGTAGTTGCGGCATTCCACCTGCAACAAGATACAGCAGAGAGAATGCCAAGGTCTGAGCTCTGTTAGTTCAGCTGCAAAAATACAAACATGCAGAGATAGATATACTGCACTAGCTGCTTGAGTTGAGTTGTGCTGGGGACCACAGGTCAAGGATGTGTATATGCATTTTCCTCTCATGCCTTTATTTGGACATCCAACAAGAAACTGTGAGCAAAGCACTTCAAACAGAATTCTGTGTAAAGACTTAAAAAGGAAAAACACTGGCGTATAAATGATTTACAAATGTTCAGAGATAAACTGCATGGGGAGAGAGCTGCTTTCAGTCAACAGTCATCCTTTAGGGCTGCACAACCTGTTGTTAATGCATGGTGGAGTGTGTGTGTGTGTGTGTGTGTGTGTGAACATTGTTGTTAAATGACTTATTTTACAAACCTCAGCATTTTTCCCCTTGTACGTGCACTCTCTCTGTTTCTCTTCAGTGACTCGCCAGTAAGCCTGCATCAACAGAGGAGAACTGTCTTGTCAATGCACGTCAGATTAGTCTCTCACTCTGCTGGAGGACAGTCTAGCTGCAGCCTGTTTACCCTCACCTAACCTGTTGTTTGCCTAACACGTATCCCTAATACCAAGACCTGTCAGTACACTTTAGAAAGAAGCACACTACAGCTAGTTAATTTTCAGTTAGGACCGTTACCTGTGTGACTGTTTACTGATGAATCAATGGACAACTGTGTAAAGTCCAACAGGGCCACTACTCAAATTTGTCATGCAAATGTGTACTGGCTGTTCAGTTAACTGGCTGCTGAAGGGGGTTGCAGTGACATTTTATTAAAAAAAATCTATTGTATCAGATTAAATGTAGTTTCAGCTATTTTTAACAGTCACTGATTCCTTTGCCTTATCAAAACAGTGGAGGCTTTTGTAAAACGCTGTGTGGTGTGTAAACACTTTCATTCCAAAAGCAGATATTTGTCATTTGAAAACATAAATAAACAAATTAAATAGATAAAATAATAATAACAAAAACTTTTACAAAATAAATGATTCCTGGCATGATATTAAAGCACATCGTGACTCACTGTTGAAGTTACAAGTCTTCTCAAGACCTTTGCTTACAAACTAGCTCTGTCCATACAGATAAAATCATCTTTCTTGTGAAATGTTGACAGGTGAATTTAAGATAGTATCTGATGCTTAAGTAACTGGTTACTTTAGCAATAAGCCATAAGAGGCTGTGCT
Organism: Neoniphon sammara; assembly: GCA_900302535.1. Lineage (NCBI taxonomy): Eukaryota > Metazoa > Chordata > Actinopteri > Holocentriformes > Holocentridae > Neoniphon > Neoniphon sammara. The sequence goes on along the minus strand of OMKZ01007368.1, from coordinate 102,124 downwards.
TCACCTGCTTTTAGCAGCTAAGAGGCATCATTAGGCATGACATGACGGGCCTCAAGTAGCTTACCAGTTTTACGAAATGGCTCTTATGCACTACTATAATAGAATAAGAACATTTATATGAAATAAATATTTTGTTTTCTATCTAAATTCATTCTAATAGTTCTTTCACCAGCATGTGTGGTAATTTTCAGTGTGCATTTTAACATTTAGTAGTTATGTGTTCACAGGTGCGTGTTGATGAGGTCTTTTACTCAGCCAATCAGAAGTGAGTACCAGAGATATACATTTATAAATAGCTTTCTGGAATGAAACTGTTCTTACTGCAGCCTTTCTGATGGAGATGTTGTTGATGTCCAGGGCGTAGATGGCCTCTCTGGCTCCCAGCAGCAGCAGGCCCAGATCTTCTCGCATTAACATAGTGGAATAGTTCCAGATCCCCTCCTCTTTGAACAACTTTAATCCGTCTGAACAGGAGGAGATGCATCAAAAGGTGCATTATCACACTGTGTTCCCTTGACACTGATTTAACTGCAGTAACAACCCACACAACCACACACACATAGAGGGCTGGGTGATATAAACAATATCAAAATATCACTTTACTTTTGACCGAATACCTTAATACTGAGATGATAATGTGAGGATGACTACTGATGTTTTTATAAAATATTTACACACGAGAGATTTTTGATGAACAATCATTAGCAATGTGGATATGATGACCAATCAGGTGGAGGAAAACAATAAAACAGCTAGAACAATCTATTAAAGTTCAGAAACTTGCATCCCTTTACTGCAATGCAGCTTTTAAAACCAGGAAAAGACAACACTTATGCCATATTACAATATTCAAAATCCCAGTCGATATCTAGTTCATATCATATCGATATAATATTGACATATCACCCGGCCCTGCACATATCTACAAAGAAATCCACAGTAAACAGTGGTACAGTACATTAAGTATATGTCATTGTGTGCAAGATATGCATGCAAAGAGTGGGGAAACAGTGAGAGCTGACTCACTCTGGTAGGGGACAGTCTTTCGGGGAACACAGTAGCGAGCGTTGAGTGCACTAAATGAAAACGGGAGCACCAATCCACAGAGAATGCTCAGGGCACAGAGAAGAGACATGGCTCAGAGTCCGGATGTGTCTAAGTATGGAAGAGCTGCGCGGTCCAGCTCTGCCACCAAAGCACCCGATCAGAGGCAGAACATGGTCGAAGGTCCTTGGCTGACGACTCTGTCCAGAAGTTTTGGCTGTCGTCCTTTTCACACAGTGGGGATGCTGCTGCCCTGGACATGTGCTGCCCTGGCACAACTCGTCCTTGTTTACAGAGAACCTCTAATAGCACTTCATAAGATTACAGTGGATGTTTAACTTGCAGCTCAGCTCGGTTCAGTTCAGTTTATGTGTCCTGGGTGGCCGATGGTTATGTGGGTGTTAGCCTCCAATACAGCGCTAATGAGCCACTGGTGTCGTCTCTGGATGGCGGTGCAGAAGCCATGCTGCCACAGCTACTGGCAAGAGATGCTGCGGTAGAGCTTCTTCATGCTGGTCCACCTCTAGGAAGGATATGAAAATATCATAAGTAACACAGTAAAGGAGAGTAAAAGAAAGAAAAATCTTACAAAATCAGTCAGATTTTTTTTTTTGCCAGGGTGCTTTGACTCCCTTGCATTCCTTACTGATGCTTGAAATCCTGGCGAATCTAAAAAATTAAAGTTTACTTCACTGTTGCACTCACTGCACCTCACTCCTGATAACCAGCCGCCTAAAATGTAAACATGAAGCATGAAGAGAAAAACACAGAGGCTCTATGAGTAAGAATGGGAGGGCGCTTGGTTCTCTTGCTGATGTTTTTTTTAAGCGTGCCTGTTAAAAACATACACAAAACAGGGGACAAATATAGCTTCACATCATTAACAGCATCAGCAGTTACTGGCAGAGGCACTTAAGTCATAAGGAAACCAATGTTAAAATGAAATTCAGCAGAGTGCCGTGTTGCCCGCCACCCCCTCTCTCTCTCTTTTCCTCCTCGACTCTCTCTCTTCCTGTCCTCCTCCCTGATAAGAACCTGCTTCCTCTGGGCTTAGCGGGGTACGAGCAGCAGAGGGGATCTGCTCAAGTTGGGGCATGCAGCTAGATCACCATGATAATAAGCCACTTCGACGCTCAAACCCTCCCCTGGGATTCATGCTGAATTGAGACTTTGCAGTTAGACGGTGAGCCTCGCTCTGTTTTCGACTACACAAGCGCCGCAGCTTCATTCAAAATGCATTAAGCTACTTTCCCCCAGAATAACACAGAGAGTATGCATAAGAGCAGACTCACAAAGTACAAACGATGCTCTTATCTTCTTAGGGTATTCACAGCTGAGCTCCAAAACACCACCACCACACAGCGAGCAGAACAAAATACAGCATAATGCATGGAGACGCCTACTTTGAAACACACCACAGAGCCCTCACCTGTTGACAGAGTCCAAACGACAGCATCCAGATTTCCTGAGAGACAGCTAGACTCTGACTCTGCCACGCTGTTCCAATTGCCTCTAAACAACCTCGTTTTTTTAAGTGTGTTTTGCAACTAACTACCATGCTCCCACCTTGTTGTTACTTGACACAAGCGGGACGAGCTGCTGCATGTAAGGGACTGCTCATCTATTGGCAGAGCAGGGATATCTTGCATACTTTCCCCCTCGGGCTCTGGGGGGCTGCAGGTTGAGTACTACAGCTGGTTGGAATGACTGCAGGTTGTTATTCACAGCATCTGACAGATATTTCCAAGCGGCGCAGACAGGCAGGTATGGCTACAATAATAGAACAGAGCGCAGCAGTTGTCCCTCTTTTCTTTCCCGTGTTTTTCTAGGGT
>OMKZ01007368.1:72694-91399 GCA_900302535.1 Neoniphon sammara | reverse complement strand
GCACTTGCCTACACACACACACACACACACACACACATACACAGAAACACACACATAGATCCACACACACAGACAAACATTTCGTACATTTCTACCAAGTATGTTGCAGCATCTAAAGAGGTGAGAGCACCGACCAATACCAACTGTTGTCACCAATAGATGCTGCCCCTACATAACCAGTTTTTTAACATCCTGTTGTAAACACTTTGAAGTTTGATGGCAGACTGATGCTATGCCCTCGTGCGTGTGTGTGGTACACTGAATGTGAGTGTGGTCAAATAGGAAAGTAGCACATGAGCACAGGAGAGGGGTTTCTGACTCCTTTGTGGGTTTTGGTGCAAGGGTGCTAAAACACATTTCACCTTGCCCCCACAGTGCCTTACTAGAAATATGAGTTTGGCTTCCTGTGACAAAACACAACCAAGTCTATACAGACGCTTGAACTTTCTGATTACAATCTTTAACCACAGCCTAAAAGAATAATGCATGACGGAAAATGGAAGCGATCAGAGACGATAAATCAATGGTTGCAGGCATTACCATGGAAGAGGATCAAGATGTTTACAGATGTGCTGAAAGAACATGAATACTGCCAACAGTTTCCCTCACTGAGTTCATGACATTTTGCAGTTTTGATTTTGGAATTAAAAGGAAATTTGACTTGCTTGAACACCTACGCTCTTAATCAAAGTAAAAGGATATGTGAGAGGTGGATTCTGTGTTTTATCAACCCATGAAAATGAACATAAAGAAAAGAGGTTCGGAGAAGAAATAAAGTTAGGCAGGGCTGTGTGAAACCTGTGAAACCTCAGCCCAAGATTAGAACTTTCTTCAAGACTGAAAGTAGATCCTGTCTACAAGTGAAGAAAGGTGTAGTTCTAAGTAATGTTAGCATAAACAGATGTTGGCACAGAAGAGAGCAGAGGTTTTGCAAAAATGGAACAATTACACTCATCTGCATTTTCTAGTTTTCAATTTAATACATTACTGGTGAAAATGTAAGCATACAGAAATTGAGCCGGTCAGAAAAAACATTTGGTCTAGTATCAAATGTTCCTTCTAAGTAATGCCCTCAGATGTTGTGTATAAAACTTGTTGTACAATCAGATCAGAAGCACAATTTGGACCCCATAATAAATGTAGTGTTTGGTGGCCTCTTCTTTATTTCATGAATAATGTGGCACAGAGACACTTAATACTGCAGCAATAGAATGGAGGCATCTAGCATGTAATTGTTGTTTTAATTAGCCTAATTTATTTGCAGTAGCATAAATATCAGTATGAATAAACTCTAGGCTAACGTCTCTTTTAAGCAGTTTAACATAATATTCTAAACGTGAGGGAAAAAATGTATGTTAGCTCTGTAACGGACTGGTGACCTGTCATGGATGTTTCTCTGCTTTCTGCCCAATGCATGCTGGGATAGGATTCCACCCCTGCGACCCTGATTAGGAAAAAGCGAGTATGGAAAATGGATGGATGAATTTCTCATTTTGTTTTTGGTATTTACTACTTAAGTAAAAGACTTGAGTACTTTTCCACCATTAAAAAAGATGTTGGGATAGATACCGGTTCTGCCAATCCAACTCACTGCTAGAAATAGGGGGGTGAGGGGGGCATTTCTGTCATACACGCGCTGAAATACTCTAGGTGACGTCAGAGACAAACGCTGTTATGACCATATGGGACGGTTTTCATAGCCTAATAGAGGTACAACTGAGTGCGTTTATTCACAGCTATACCCCAGAAATTTCTCTCTAGCCTGGGATTCAATGTATTTACTCTTACCCACTTGACCTCAAAGCAAACCGACTGACATTTTGGTAGATTAAAAAGAAATTATTTTTTGTCTGCTGTTGAGGTTATTGTGAGCATTATTTTCTGATCAAAATATTCTATTTTTAATCAAAAGGTTTTTTTTTAATATCATTTCATATAACTACTTTTATAAAGCAAAAGAAACCTGCCACTTTGCCAGCTTGATGGGTCGTTTATTTACATGAACACGTAATTGCGATAATTCCGGTAGCACCTGAAGGCAGCATCGCGCATACAGAAACATCATTACCCATGATCCTCTTGTGCCGCATGCGCCGAACACCCTACGGCCCAAGGCGTTGGTGTATGAAGATGCACTGCACTCCAGCAGCATCAGTACCAGCTCACTGCAGCTAATAAGCCAAAACCGGGGAGACGGAGGAAAATACCGAGTGTGTTTCCAGTTTCTGCGGCGCTGGAGCATCGGAGCGGCGGGATGGGAGACCAGAAGGTGAGCCTGGGCCGGAGGAACAGGTGTCTCTGATGGGTACCGCCGTTTCGGGGCGTAGCTATACAAAGAAAGGAGGGTGAGCGGTAGCGGAATAGTATTGGACGTTGTAGATGCGGTACAGACTTGGATTTCAAAGTCGTTTTTTTATATCAGGGTTTGTCCCGTTTACGGTGAGGTAATGAATTAAATAATGGCGCGAAGTCTTAAAAAGTCCTTGTCTTCGACCCAAAGGATACCCTGCCATTTTGGCTGTGACTGCCCAGGTTAGATCAGCGATAAAAACTGCGCCCGGCCGGCCTTGGTTGATCCCAAGTGAGATTGGTCTGTATCGAAACGGGCTAGCAGGTCCACGCATTGTGTTGCCCAAAGGATAATCAGTTTATCTAATGCCAGCTATCGATGAGGCAGACTTTGTTAACTGGATTAGGGGTGGACCCGGTTGTCACGGACGGGGGCCTTTGCGCAGCTTCTCTCGCATCAAGGAGCATTAAACCCCCCTCTCAGTGTATGAAGTGGTGGGTTTTCATTGTGGGACAGTTTGGCCAAAACGGGCCAAGACAGTCATTGTTATCAGTGGTATGATTTGTGTAATAACAGAATTAGTGTGTCGAGATCTTCCAAGACGGGTCTCCATGGTGGTGGAGCTGCATTATTAAATTATAAATGCGCATCCTTCCGCCCATGAAGTGTCCTTCCTCCCTGTGCACACAGGGCTGGATGATCCCACTCATAGATGCAGCAGGACCGGGTTGGTTTTTTTCTCTCACATATCCACTTCATAGAAAAACGTTTAACCATCTGCCATGGAGAGAAAAGTGCAGGTTTTCATTGTCAGCAGACATTTCACAGCTTGGTTGGTTCCTTCTCTCTGGTTGAAGCTGGGCTAGTCAGTGAACTCAGCTGGTGTAGTGTTTGCTTGGAATGAAAACCTGCATACTCTTGGCACACTTTCCAACCTTGAGAGCCCTTAAAAAAGGACACTTGCAAACAGTTTGCCATATTCATGTGCCAAATGGGAGAAGCTCCTAAACAAAGCTTCTTTTGAACAATATAAAAACCCATCTGGATCTCAAACTGTTGCCTTACCAAGACCTTCAACATGGCGCTGTTTTTGACTAAATCAAACAAGCCTCAGGCAGAAAAAGAAATACTGGTCTGAATGGGAGACACTCTCGCTGATTCAGAGTCAAAACAAAAACATTCTTAGTGTGTCTAATCATTCATTCAACCATTATTTATTCTGGATGGCCCTTGAGGTTGAGACCGCATTTACAATGATTTCAAGAGTACATAAAAAAGTACACAACACAATCATAGCCAAAAAAGATACACTTTAATTAAAACAAGTACAGGCTGATATGGGATGATTTGTAACCATGGCTCTGAAGTGACCAGTAGAAATCAGTGAATGAATTCTTAGGGTATAATGAGATGGGAGAACTGCCAAGCATGGATGTAAAGTAAACATAGAGACTCCTTTTTTGGTGTAACATATTTTGCAGACCATTTGGAAAGAGCAGTGACTGTTTAGGGCTGAGTTATCCTGTGATACTATTTTGTAACAGTTTTGAGTCTCTTGGGAAAGTTGTGATAGTTGGCAAGTACGACCGCCGGCCTTCCATGGCGCACGTTTTTGGGCCAATGATGTGTAAAATTATTTTGTATACTCCTTGCGTTTTCACTGTGGAAGGATCAGATTTTGTCTTGAACAACTCAGATAAGAAATGCTGCATTTAAAGACCTGAGTTGTTGTCTGTACTCTAGGAATCTCTGCGTAAGATCACCAACACGCTGGCCTTGAAGAATGAGGAGATCACAAACTTCATCTGCAGCCTCAAACAGAGCCTCGACAACTTAGAGGTACACACTGCTGATATTTGTTCTCCTCCACCAGTGTACCTAACCGCTCTAGGTGTCAGGGATGTTTCCTGCGTTAACTCAGTTCTGTGTTTGACGCCAGGCGAACTCCAGCCGGGTCCAGGAGGACTTGGAGTCTGAGTTCAGTTCGCTCCACTCTGTTCTTGATGAGCTGAAGGAAACCATGATGACGCGCATCAAACAGGAGCGGGCCAGCCGCACATATGAGCTACAGGTAGCTGCTGTTTCATCATTTCTTTCAACCTGCAAAAAGACAGCAGATACATTTTAGCATGAACATCTGTGATTATTAAAGATAGAATTTATACATGCAAGCAAGCTCATTTATCGGTGAAAGACTATCCAGTTAAGATTTTCATTCTTGCCTGTTTTTTTTCCTTTTCTCACTTTTAAAATTTAAACTGTTTCTGCTGTGGGAGTAGGAAAATCTGATTGAAACTGACATTTTATCAGTCCATATTAGTGCATGTTGTGGCATTCTGGGTCAACAAGTCATTGCTTTTGATTATGTCATAACTTACAGACTCGTGATCACTGAATCAGTGATGCTTTGTTGTTGTTGCTGTGACCACAAAATGTCATGATTAATATTTCTGTGGGACAGATTATCAGCCATGCTCACTGTGAGTAATACAGCAACAACTGAAGGGTAGGGGAGCTTTGGGAAGCCCTGCTTAACTTTACAGTGTCTCACTGATTGGAAACTATCACGGTCTTTTCAAAGATGTAACTAAAAATAGTCTTGGTAGAGGAAAGTGAAAGTTGCACCTGCATTGTTTTCCCCCTAAATAAAACCAAAGAAAACACTACACTGAAAAACACTCAAAAACATATTCTGCCAACTGCCTGTTTTCCTCTCAAAAAGTACAAACTAAATGCATGTGCACTTGGTGTTTTGCAAGTGTTGCTCTTAGTTTTTACTCACAAAGTTTTAACTTGCAAAAAGACTGACAGCGCAAATTTTAAACCAGGGATGATACAGTTAAAGGATTTCAGATTAAGTGAAATGTTTTTCAAACTGTGTTTTGATCTGGAATTCTGAACTGTGTGTGATGATTTTATAGTTTACAATTTAACTCTAAATATTATATAATATTTGGCTTTTTACGTCATTTCCAAAGCGACTGTACTGAAATAAAATACTTTTAGTAGTGTTCAGGTCAAATACAGGGCTGAAAGTTCTCAGGCACTGTGCCTGAAATCAGCAGCTGTTGTAGACTCAGAAAATACTTAATTGAACACAGTGTGCACATTTCCCCCCTGGACAACTTTTCTGGTTCAGAATTTTTGTTGCTTCAAACCCTGTAAATGCTGCCAACCTCTACTCTATTGTCAAGGTATTCTGTTCAGTCTATCTTTGCCCATGGCCTCCTCGCTCTCTGGTACATTCACTGAAGACTCTGGACCCTCAGGACCAAGCGATGACTCTCAAATGATGCAGCTAGCTCCTCAGTCACAACAGAGAACATAATAGTCCCATTATACCAAAGGAAGGAATATGTCAGACTGACTCTTTTTGCCTGTTTCCCATCCTGGTGTTTTCCTCAGAGTCAGCTGAGTGCCTGCTCCAAAGCCCTGGAGAGCTCAGAGGAGCTGCTGGAGCTGGCCAATCAGACGCTCTGCTCCTCTGAGACGGATGGTTTCACACAGGTAACAAATGCACCTCTCCCTCAATGCTCCTCCACTGTTCCCCCCTGCTCATTGTTTATAACTGAATTCATGATAATCAGCGATGGATGCCAATGTCCATATATGATCTTAACTGTTCCTTCTAGTGGTGTCTTACTACCAGCACGATTATTTTAACACCACACCAGCGGCTTTGTGTTGTAAGTGTTCAATTACAACATGATGGGCTACAACTCAGTTTTCTCTTCGCTCCGTATCTCTTCTCTCCTTTTTCCTTTCCCCCTCTGCTTCTCCTCTCCAGGCGGCCAAAGACATTAAGGATAGGTATAGTACTCAGCTATCCATTGCTTCCCTTTTTTTTGTAGCAACCTTTAACCAGTGAGCCACCTCATAATGTAGCGTGCATGCATTCAAACAAGTAGTCACCGCACCCGTTTCTTTAAACAATGCACACAATGGAAAATCCTCCACTCGAGCCTTTTGTCTTTGTTTCCCACTGTCTCCTCAAGTCTGTGCCATCCTGTGTCAACCCTTCCCCGTATGAATGCTGCTCCCTCTCTAGCTCAGCTTTTAAATGTTGATCAGGGTGATGTGTAGAGTGGTAGCGACTTAAATGTACTTAGTGGACTCTAGTGGCCTTTAGTTAGTGTCACCAGCTAGAGTTTCCCCGGTCCTGCCTCTCATTCAGTAGAATAATGGGTTATACTTGTTTCCACCCTGTGTGTGTTCGTGTTTTTCTGTTTGTCTCTTTGTTTGCAGCGTGACAATGGCTCCAGCCTTCCGCCTCTCCCTGAAGGCCAAAGCCAGTGACAACATGAGTCACTTGATGGTGGATTTCAGCCAGGAGAGAGAGATGCTGCGGGGCATCAAGTTTCTTCCAGGTCTGGTTAACTGTAGAAATGAGGAAACTGAGACAGAAAAGGCTGCAGACTGTGACTGTGCTGCAGCGCTTGTAGCCAGGCATCGAATTAACATCCGCCAAATGCCATTAAAAAATATTGTCCCTGGAGGATAAATCAGTAAATGTCATCGCCATACTAGCCGCTAATGTCTTGGGTAGGGATGGAGCAATATGTTTTTTTGAGGCTGATTCTGATAGCCGATATCTTCCTTTCCATAGCAGCTGATATCATTTTTCTGCAAATGCAGGTAGAGAACATGTTCAGCTTTTCAGACAGGACTGTCCTAAGACAAGCATTATGTAAACAAAGACAGTTTTGTTCTGTTGTTAATTTGACAGCTGTATTAATGACACACTCCTAGAAAAAAACGTCACAAGATACCACATTTCACAATCAGCCAAATGGCAGTAAAAATACTTTCAGAACAGATACGATGTTGTTTTTAAAGCTGATCGGCCAATACCAGTGGTCTGCCCATATTTATCCCTATTTCGGAGGGAGTAACGTTTGTATACCTTGTGATACACAGCCTTTGACCTCTTTTCTCCAACTTTGTCCATGCTGACCACCAAACACACTCTTTGATATTAAGTGAATCAAATCAGAGCAAAGCAGTCGCTCTGCATCTGTTGTTGTCTCTTCACACAGTACCAGTGTGTTCTGGGAACTCATAACCAGCCTAATGTTAGTGGATGGTTGTACATTATTCCGATGTGGCAAATGATCAATTACAAGCTCAATTCATGGTATAAGTGAGTGAGCAAGTTTTAAGTCACTGAATTTGCTCTTGTCTCTTTATCGAATGTTTCACACAGCACCTGTTTCTACACAGGAACTAGCATTGAAAATGAGTAGGGCAACCTATTTCTATGAAAAATACATATGAATCAATTTGGCTGGTCATTTTTTCTTGGCATGTACAAGGTAGGTTAAACTTTATTTAGTTTAGCAGCCCTTGCCAGGTGATCGAAAGCTAATTTAGGAAACTGCTTGCTACACACAGCCGCTGACAAAGTGTCTCCTCTCTCTTTCCCTCAGTGCCTGCCACTCCAGAGATCCAAACATCAGAGTGCCAGGTGTGTGACAATACGGTGACTATAGCTTGGACCTTACCGGAGCCCGACAGCAAGATAGACCACTATATACTGGAATATCGACGCACAAACCACGAGGGCCCGCCGCGCATCAGAGAAGATTATCCCTGGATGGTGGTGGAGGGGATCCGGGAAATGGAGCACACACTGATGGGTAGGAGGACAATTTGTCGGGAGATGTTTGACAATTGTTGAAAAACCCAGATGAAGTTGAATCAAACGGCATATTTTGTGTTTTTTGTTGTCAGGCCTGCGCTTTGACACCCGCTACATGACATTCAGAGTGAGGGCGTGCAACAAAGCCGTCGCAGGGGAGTTCTCTGAGACCGTTACACTAGAAACACACGGTGAGAATACTGGGCATAGATGGATGACCCAATCATAGAGGGAAATAATAATGAGGATGTTTAAAGGACAATTCCAGTTTCTATTCACACATGCTTCATATTACTACTGACCTTTTTCTAAAACATACCATACTTGTTTTGATTATTGAATGCATTTTCCCCACCTTTCAGGGAGCCGTCCATTTGCATTCATTATATTATGGTATGAAAATCAACTTGGAGAGACTTGAAACTTGCTGGACAGGTAATTCATCACGGTGAACATCCTGCCCTAAATTGTTTTTGTCTAGGTTACTTTATGGTTGCACACACTGATCTGAAGAGTCAGCAGGTCCGCTGGTGCTTTCATGGAAAAGAAAGAAGCAGCCAAACCCTCATCATCCTTTTCACAATGTGCGTGTTTTCTTATTGTTTGTCTTGTGTGTTTGATTTTCTGACAAAACAGCATAGCTATGAATATCAAATATCGGAGCTTCCAGTCAGCACATGAATGCACCAGCAGACATTTAGACTTTCATTTCATCAGTGTGCACAGCAGTAAAGTAACATGCACAAAAATAAAGTAGTGCAGCATGTTAACTGTGATGGATTACCTATTTCAAGCAAGTCTCATGTCACTACAAGTTGATTTTTGTATGGCAGCAAAATGAATGGAAATAGATGGCTATTTGAATGTAGGAAAATGGATTCAAAAAAGCTTGTATGGTGTACTTTGAAAAACAGTAGGAATGTCAGTAGGAATGTAAACTGTTGTGTATTAAGATATAAAACATGAGTAGAAACAGTAATCGTGTTTTCTATTTGGAGGACAATCAGAAATATTATTTTCAATGGAAAATGTAGAATCAACAGTGCCTGAAAGTCATTCCTTGTTCCTTGTTCCTTGTTCATTGGCCTGTGACTGCGTTATGAATTTGCCACTGTCGGGTGAAACCTTGTATCTCAAAAAATGTGACTCTTCAGGAAATAACTTTTCAGGCTTGTTTTTGGATTGACAATGTTTTTTTGTTTGTTCGTTTTTTCCTCTGTACTTTCATTGCACAAAAATCACAGTTTATATGCAGACGTTTTCTCATCCTTGCTATATTTATTTTTATATTTTTTTAAAGACCACAGTATATTTTTTGAGTTGATTCAGTGGAGTTTGAAAACACTGTAAAGACCCTTAGGTTGTAAATATTATCTCAACTAGTAAAGGAACATATAATCTTTCAATTCAAGCCAAAACATGAAAATCACTGAAGTTGGAGTTACAAGGTTTTTACATGGTAACAGCCATGCGTAATTCAGCTTTCTATGTGTTAATATAAAGCCTGTCTCCTTGTCTACTTGCAGCCTTCTTGTTCAAACTGGACTCTGGTTCGGCCCACCAGAACCTGAAGGTGGAGGACCTGAGTGTGGAGTGGGACAGCAGTGGAGGAAAGGTGCAGGACATCCGCAAGGACAAGAACAGAACCAGCTCCCCTTTGCACTCTCCAGCCAGGTCTGTATGAGCATGAAGGCTCATGGATTTTGTGCTCTCACTATCATCAAGCTAAGATTAAACCTCAGATATATACGCCTTTGTAGAGTCAGGCATTTTCTACCATCTGTCTCATTCGTTATCAGGACAGCTCTGATGTCACCTAAGAGAGCGCCCACTGCCCGGGTTGGCAGAGACAGATTTACAGCCGAGTCCTACACAGTGTTGGGTGAGCGCACACACGATTACAAGCACACTTCACACACTGAGTCTCATTCTTGTGGATAATTGATATGACAAACACAACAACCATATTTCTAATCGTTAATATTTTTTCTAACTGTCCAGTGATGCAAACAAACAATGCACATTAGAGTTTTAGTTGTAACATTTCTTGAAGACAGAGCTGCTCCGCAAAAATAACTTCACTGATCAAGTTAAAACTAGGTGGGCGGAGCCAAAGAACCACAGTTTCGTCAGACTGAAGCACTGTGGAAAAAGGCAAGGGCAACAGCTGAGGTCGCTAATAGTCTGAAGCTTAGTTCACCTGCTTTACATGAAAAAAAAAATCTAAAAAAAAAATTATCTAGCCATGGTAATTTATTAGGGTTAGCCAGTTAGTTAGCTGACCTTCCAAGTTCAAACTAGCCATTCTAGCCTGTAGCTGTCTCGGTTAGCTGGTTAGCTGACCTGCTCATCCTCCAAGATCATTAATGTTGTTGTCATGAATGAATGAAAAAAGTTTTTATTTCTATTTTGGCCAGAGTGGGTTAACTTGTGCTCCAAAACACCTTTTACTCCACCCATTCATGCATAAATCAGCCAATAAAATTATAGGGAGCCAAATTCATTGTTATACCCACCCACCTGTGGTTCACTCCTGTCTACTCCAATATCCTCTGTACTCCTGCACATTAATACTTGATATGAGCAAACTGGGACCCATACAGTTCCCATTCTGAAATATGTAGTTCCATATCTTTATTTTAAAGTACATTTTCTTGCACCTTGTAAGCGTTTTCCCTCAGATGTTACAAATATATGTACATTATGTAATTGCTTATGTCACTGTGGGTGCACCAAGATGATTTTCAACACAATCTACTTCTTTATTTAGTAGTTGTAAGACATGCCTACCCTGTGTATGTAGAAAATTATGCTAGCTTCTAGGAAACCAGGGGGGGCGGTTTTGGTTAACGTCTGTTTCGGCCTCCAGAGCAGCTCTGCCTCCAAGAAATGTTTATGTAACTGAAACTCCAATCTGTGCAAACACTGACATGTCTCTCAACCATTTCAGGAAATGGTGAACTACAGATGGCACAGACATTGTAACTCCAGAAATGTATTAACTGTACATTTATATTTGAGGTAAAATTGTCTTCTCCCTCATTAATCCCCAGCTGACACCATGATAGATGCCGGCCAGCAGTACTGGGAGGTGCGGTTCGACAAGGAGAGCAAGGCCTTCGCCGTGGGCGTCGCGCTGCGGAGCCTGGGTCGATTTGACCAGCTGGGGAAGAGCGGCGCCTCCTGGTGCATCCATCTGAACAACTGGCTGCAGCAGAGCCTCACAGCCAAGCACAACAACAAGGCTCGGACCCTGGACTGCCCCATCCCAGACCGTATAGGCGTCTATTGCAACTATGAGGAGGGTAAGATGAATAAATACATAGACACATAAAGTCAGTGCTTCACATAATCTCACATGTTTGGCATGTTTGAACTGAGGCTGAAATCCTGAATTTATTTATTATGTAAGTTTCTCATTGCTGCTGGGCAAAGTTATTCAGATATTTAGAATGACAATGCTACTTTATTTTTACTGATAATTAAGCAATCTGAGTAGGTATTAGTCAGGTGACCCTTAAAGTTAAAATGTTGTTTCTTTGTCTTTAATGAGTCGCTGTTGCAGTAACAATTCCAATTACAACTCACCTTCTTATTTCCCTGCAGGCATACTCTCTTTCTACAACGCCAAAACCAAGCAGCTGATGCACACCTTCAGATCCAAGTTTCAGCAGCCAATCATACCAGCCTTCATGGTGAGACGTTATCCTTAAAATTCTCAAATAACTTAGCTGTTATTTAAGGGGATGCCCTATTTCTTTTGGTGTAGTTGACTGTTGCTGTGCTGCCCCCTGCAGGTGTGGAACGGTAGTTTCTCTGTCCAGACGGGCCTGCAGGTTCCCAGCGTGGTGCAGAGCGGCCAGAGGAAGAACAGTGGCACCAGCAGCTCCAACGCCAGCCTCACTTAGACCCATCCAGCCTGCCAGTTGGACGCCTGCCCAGCTCCGCCCAGCCACAGCCACCTACTGCAGAACATTACCTCTGCCTGGGCTGCGGTCAAAGCCATATCATGGAAGAGTTAAATCACTGGAATATGATGGTTGGGCTGTTCCAAATGTAAAGTCTGTGTTGCATGACAGCAAAAATGTTTTGGGGAAAAAGTGAATCATCCGACCCCTCAGTGACAGAATTCTTCAGTTTTATGACTCTGGCTGTTGTCGTGCTTGGGACACATTAAGTGTAGTCTTGTTTTCCACTCTCTACACATTCATTTAGCACTGTCCCACTGCTACTAGAGCAATGGTTTAGCGCTGGCCGCTGCCCTTTCGTTCCATCTCCAAAACTGTCATCATACTGTCATGCAGCCAGCTGCAGCTGTAGGGTCAAGCCCTGCCTTGTCTAACTCTGCTCTCTCCCTGTGCCTTCCTCATCTCATATCCAAAGGCCAAAATCGGGTGATCCATAGTAACATGCTAATATTTCAGTGCAAGAGATGGTCTCCCAATTTCAACTTCCAATAATGTATTGTGTCAGTGTCCATTAACTATAGCTCAGTAGTAATTATCCCATACTGAATCCCCTGCCCCTGAGTTTTTTATATAGTGCAAAGTCAAACCACACTACACACCTATGTAACCCAAATAACAGCTGCTTGTAGACAATGCTACTGTATAAAACGTAGTTCACTGCTTAATCAGGAATGTTACTCTCTTCTTTGCCAGCAAGTAGTAGCCTTTGAAGTTGGACGTTAGAGAGAAACTCTAACAACAAAGCGAAGATGTGGTGTTGCGATACTTGACAAAGACCCATGTAGAATAACAGTATGTAATTCACTTTGTAGTCAGGTGGCATACTTTGTATGCAGTAAACGTGGGTCTTCAGCCTCCTGCTGAGGCTCGGTTAGTTTTCTGAATCCAGGTCAGCGTTGGCTGCTGGTTTTCATCTGACAACCTGACTCTGTCCCAACACAGTGGACAGTTTTTCAAAATCTCCTGTAGTAGAGAGTCATGGAGTATTTGGGCATGTCTTCGAGGCTTTGGAAATGACTGTCTGTAATTTACAAATTCTATTAACCGTAGGTCTGACTGTCCTCTAATGCCTGTATTTATGTGTGTGTCCACCTAACGTCGCTCTTTTCTTTCCTAAAGAGCGAAGCCAATCTGAGCAGTGGACTAGCCTGATGCTGTCCGTAGTCCTAATATAGCACATAGCTAGCCAGTAGCTTCGGCTAACAAGCTGTATTTTGAGAGTTGTCAACCGATTGTGGTGTCGAGCTGGATGAGAAAGAAAGCAGAGACTTGACTGACTCTGGAAAGTGTTTACTGATGTAATGAAGTCCTATTTGTACACCGCCTGACCTCTGGGTTGCTTTCATGTTAAACAGTGTATGGTCATGTTCTTTCTGTATGCATCCCCTAAACACCAATAGCCTGCAATGCTTTAAATACGCTTCCAGCTGAGAATAATTTAACTTTATTTCACATGCTAAAGTAATTTCACAATGTATTGTAAATAGTTTAATTTTTTCCACTATAATGTATCAGTCATTGAGGTAATAAAGGAGTAAGAGCACTCTGTTCATGGACTTCTGGTCCAATGAATAAGTGAGTGAGACAGAGTGAGAGAAAATTGGTATGTCATTTGTGGAGTATGAAAAAACAAGCGTGTTGTTACATGGAGAGTGGCTACCTCAGAGTAATATGAAACCGATTGTTAGGTACTAAATTTGGACAAAATTCTTTTGATTTCTTGTTTTTCGCATCCACATACATACAGCTAAAGGCCAACTCTAATCCCTGTGTTTAATTTTCTATAATACAGATTAAGTATACAGTACAGAGAGTCACTATTGTATTGTGTGTAGTTAATACAAAGGCAGGACAGTTATTCTGTATCTTAACAACACTGAAAAGTTTTTTACACAACATTCAATGACAATACAAAAAAATAAAATATAGAGAAATATATAGAAAATATGATACAATATAATTACAAAAAAAGCTGTTTTCAAGGTAAAATATACAGGAGAAACATGGTGAAGCTAATGTGACACGTACATCCCTATTTACACTCAGTTAATTTGCTAGTGAGTTTCCTCAGAGGGGGGATCAATAACGTGTTTATCTTTGGAGAGGCTTCGCTGCTGACAGCTGGCTGACCGCCAAGCGCAGAACCGGCCATGATGTAGAGGAGGCAGAGGGAAACTGCCATACAATGACAGCAGGTAGAGAGAGTAGCTTCCTCTAATTCATCTGGACGTATCAGGAGATTCCCCTCCCAAGCCTTAATCTCACAGAGACTAGTATTGACAAAGTGACAGCATTCTGAGTCTGTGTTCGTTTACCTCCTCACAGAGGGAGACCGGCTGGCTGGGACTGATGGGAGTGGCCCTAAATTGTTCAGAGGCCATAGCTGTTTCAGGTCTTCACTGATGACTGCTTGGTCATGTTCTCACCAGGAGAGGTCACTCTTGACTCTTGAGTCCCATCTTTTCAAATTTCAGTCTCAGCTCCTCTGATAATACTGAGGGCGAGACAAGGTTGTGTCAGAACATGAGCTTTGACAGAGAAATGTCAAATGAAGAAACAGGACAGATAACAAAAGGTAGAGATTAATATATAGATGCTGCATTTGTGTGTCAGACATAGTGGTGAGTGAGTAAAGCCTCATAGCCAGCGTCAAACCGATGAGGCAGTGATGTCCTGCCTTTCCAGAGTGGGGACTTACCTTCTATGCGATGGTCAGGTGTGACTGAAGACGCAGTGAGCGCCCTCCTCTTCCCGTGTGGGCTGTCTGTGGTGGAGGAAGACGCAGTGAAAGAGTGAGAAGCGTGAGAACGAGCAGGAGGCATCAGTGGTTGCTTTGAAGTTTTTGTGTCGGGTTCTGTAAGACAGCGAAACACACATGATGAATACAAAAGTGAATGTTGATGTTTAAGAAATACAGATAAGTAGACTGAACTCAAACTAATGTTTGTAAGATTAAGTTGTGTCTGATGGACGGTTCAACAAAGCCGGATCACTTTATAGACTGTGAGTTTTTTTCACTCCAGCATCAGTTAAAAAGAATATTCTTAGTGCGAATGCCTGAGAAAACAGAATAGACGGACTCAACAACTCACCTGGCAGATCAAAGCGTGATGAAAGCTCCGCTTCTTTTACTTTCTCCTGCACTGTTTGAACACAGACAGTAAGCAACAGCTATGGGAAAATACAGTCACACCTGTTGTTTATGTCTGCACATGAATAGAGGGGTCAATGGCAAAAGTGGCTGGACTGATGGATGCAGAAAGTGGCGGCAGTAGTGTTCTACTTACATTCATGTTCATTCAGATATAGGCACTCCTCTGTGTCTGGCTCTGGCTCTGGTTCAGGAACTGGAATATGCTTTCTTGGAGCTAAAGTGAAGACATAATGTTCCATTAGTATTATGTGGGTTATATAAGAAATATCCAGTGAGCAAGGTACTTAACCCCCGGCTGTTCCAGTAGAGTTGTATCAAGAGTTAAAGACCAAACTGTAACTGCATGTAACTGAATGAATGAGAGGCAGCAGGTGCTGAATAAATTATGGATGTTCCAAAAAGCCTCCTTGGATAAATGAAGGTTAACATTTGACATTTAACGAGGATCTAAAAGGAACTGTTGCTGCTGGATTGCTGGAGTAACAACGTCCAAAACAGCTGTAGGAGGAGGGATTTCTACCTGCTGTCACTGAAGCTGACAAATGCTTCAGTGACTCAGAGATGGCATTCCTCAAGCCGAAGCAAACTGGTTTAACAAACATGTCAAATATTTTAGTGGGTGCATGTGCGTGCGGTTGTCTTTGAATTATTGGACAAGGTACCTGGTTTTGGAGGAACACGTGAAGTAGGGACAGGGTTTGATGGGGCACAATGAACACTTTTCTCCCCATTTTCTTCATTGGACTTAACAAACACTGTAGTGAGTAAAGGTTTGAATGGAATGGATTAGTGACAGAAATAATTGACTTTTTATCTATGTATCTGTCTATGCAATTACACAAGGCTACGGTTGTGAGAGAAATGAGTATTTGAGTGAGCAAAAGAGAGACAAAAATAGAAGGATGAAAAGATAGAGGCGAGGACAGAGAAAGTGAGATGAAAGTTTCATACTGATGTTGGTCTCATAAGCGTTCTCCATGATGAGAGGTTTCAGAGCTCCACCGGTTTTTTCCACCAAGAAGCTGATCACATCAAGCAGTGTGGCGCAGGGGATCTGCACACGAGACAATTGTTTTTAACACTTTAATCAATTTGAAGAACAAAAAAACAGAAAAATCAGGAAAAAGAACTGATGCATAAAAAGGGCTGTGTTTTATATCTGTAATTTATAGAATGACCACATAAATCATGTGTTATGCATACACACATGCACACACATGTGCACACATGCCATCGCTTACGTGCACAGAGACACGTGAATCTGGTTACAGCAGCACTTCATCAGAGAGAGCAGAGAAGTGACTTATCTGATAGCTAAAGCAGAAGTAAGCTCTTATCTAACACCTTCTTAACGTAGGAGTAATATGACTATAGTGATTGATAATATGCCAGGAAAAGCTGTATCTACATCATGGCTTATTGCCTTTCTATGTTTAATCATTATCTGTTTTACCAGAAGGTCATTTTAGTTACCTCTGTCCTCTCTTGCCTGAACATTATGGCCAACAACAATTTCAGCTGCCTCAACAATATAAATTTACTTTCTTGTCTAATGGATGCAGCGGTGATGGATTACTTGAGCTTTGAGTTTTAAACAAAATGTAGATTTTGCATGTTAAAAATGGGTTAAAGGTGCAATGTGTGAGGTGGCCAAAAATATGCACATAAAGTCTGCAAACAGTGGCTTGTAAACATGGTCTTCTAATGAGTTTGTTATTGACTGCCACCTGAGGACCTACTGGAGGACTACGAAGTGTTCCTCTTAACTTATTGGTAGTTTTAATTGACTAAAGGAGTCCAGAGTAATCAGTCTTGACCTACTGTGGCATATACATATTGACCAAGGTTTGAGCTTATCTCTTTAATACTCACAGGATTGTCCACATCGATGGCATAACTCCCATCATATTTACGATTCACACGGTAGTGTCTGACGATAGCTCTGATGGAGAGAGAAAGAGACGGAGACGGGACATGAACGAACAAATCAAATGATTAAAAATGGATTAATATTTCTGTTGTGTTAAGTAATGGTTACTGTTAGGGAAGCATGACCATAAATACCTCCCTTGCTGATGCTGGTGCTGTAATCATTTCCTACAGGAAGGATCAAGCCTAACAATACTGAAGCAGTGATTTTGAAATGGACCTCTGACTTCATGAGATCACTACCACAGATGTGAATGTAAAACTTCACCATTAACAGGGGCTCAGTGGATGGCTAAGACCACTGATCTGTTCCTCAAGCCAGCTCTTACCACATGCACCTTGTTGGTCAGAACATTTCCCACAACCTAGAAAAACTCAGAACCACTATGTTGTCCAAGGGATGATGAAAGTTATGGAAAAATTCCCTCCATACTCCATACATAGAACCAGCAGAGCTCTTTCATTGTGATCAAAATACAGCTGAATCCAGCTTTTGGAAAATTCTGTTCTATTCTATTCTATAGAAATGTGACCAATACATGCTATTGAGTCATAGCACACGGGTTTGTTTTTCCTCTGGGAAAGACAAATGTTTGTGTTTTGTTTGTGCGTACCCATTCAGGTCCTGTCTGGTAGTCACAGCGAAGGAGTTTCCAGCCGACCCGGGCCTCAACAGGAGGTTTCCTTTGTCAGCATATCTCTCCAACATCAGCTCTGCTTCCGTACGGGACACTGGGTAGTAACACCTACAGGACGTCAGCAAAGATGGTGATGGGAAAGAGGGAAAAACTGCGGCCACTCACCTTGACAGAGGAAAGCAAGGCAACTTAATTTATATACAGTATCTCACTTTTTTTTTAAATTCAATTCAATTCAAGGTGCTTCACAGAGAAGAAGAAAAAAACATTGAATGAAAGAAGTGCTACAAAGATGTGTTTTAAAGTGCTTTTTAAAAGAAAATCATTCAATATTAATGACTTGATTGTGATCAGGGATAGAGTTCCAGAGCTTGCGGCCTTAATAGCTAAAAGCAGACTGTGTAAGACTGCTGAGTGAGGATTTAAGAGACCTGGTTGGGACATATCCTAGGATTTTAAAATTAATTCTCGAGGCTACAGATAACCAGTGAATAGATTTAAGAGCTGGTGTGATGTGGTCTCTGGCTTTGGTGGCATTTTGGACTTTTTGTAGGTTGTTCATGGTGCATTTGGTGAGTTTCTCACAATCGACCTAGGGGAGCATGTCAAGAACCGTGGAGAATTTGCGAAGGTGAAAGTAAGCGCTTTTGCTTGCAGTACTAATGTGATTGTTAAAATCAAGGTCAAAGATGAAACCTACATTCTTGATTTGGAGTTTGGTTTTGACAGAGAGTCTAGGTAAGTTAGTCAATCTCTATTTTGCCTAGAAGCTGATAACAAGAATTTTGGTTTTGTCTGTACTGAGCTGAAGAAAATTCTGTGACATTCAGGATTGAATATTAACATAGTTTAAAAGGTTAACAGATTTATAGTCATTGGCAGCTAGAGACAAATAGAGCTGGGTGTCACCTGTATTTGCATCATTTGAAGTTGTATTTACTGATAATACTGGCAAGCATGTAAAGACTGGAGAGAAGTGGGCCGAGGATCGAATTGGATTCACAAAAGTCTTGTCTGAGATCCAGAGCGGGGTGATCATGCTGTACTCACGCTGGCATGTCTGCTTGGAGGCTCACGTAGGAGGCGGG
>OMKZ01007368.1:49543-69594 GCA_900302535.1 Neoniphon sammara | reverse complement strand
TTACTTTATATCAAAGAAATGGGTTGTTAAACATACATAAAACTTCATTTTCCCAGCTCGGACTGTAAAGAGCTTATTTATTTGATGTTTAATTTTTTATGTGCTGCCCTTGACTCAACCCTGTTACCAATAATGAGGAACCCAAATCAATGAATTTAAAACATTGTTTTCAATAAACTCACCATCACTGACTGTGGAAACGTTGTATTCATATGAAATACTGAGTAGGCTAAATTCATTCTCAGATTTTAAAAATATGAGTTATAGCAACTTTTGCAATATTATTGGTCGATCATATAAAATTTTGGACATTGGAAATAAAATAGCCTTTTTGTAGAGGAAGGTCTATGCATAGAGCTACAAATATCCCATTGTGCAGTTTTGGCCAGCTTCCTGTGACACACAGGGATATCTCTCAACATATTCTGATGTGGCCTTTATGAGATATAGCCTACCTAAGACCTTTGTCGGCTTAAATATACAGGCTATTCATTGCATGCCTATTCTTAACATGTATTTTTATTATTCCTAAGCCTACACTTAGGTTATGGCTCTTAAACGATTGAGAAATGACACTATTAGCCTATATACATTTTGTTTCTCATTATTATTATTATTATTATTATTATTATTATTATTATTGTTATTATCTACCAGCCTCCAGTGGATAGACACTAACTTGCTAGTCAGCTGCCTGTTGTTGGGAAACTCTTGAGACTACTAGACTTGTGAACTAGTATTCCCAGGCAGGGTTAAGAGCTTGGACCTAAGACAAACTGGTGGTGGTTTGCTGCCCTCCGCAGGCTGTGTCCCGTTAATTTGCCTCTCCTCTGAGATAAAGGAGAACATCACGGGGTAGCGAGGAAAACCACAATAAAACATAGTAAAGTATGGGACAAGGACATGCACGTTACACCATACAGCTTAATTACTTGATCTAGTTCATTCATAGGGTTTCTTTAAATGGGAAAACCCTTGTTGGGGCTCTGCTTTATGTTTTAACCTGCCTAAAACACCAAGTAGCGGATGGTTCAAGCGCACAGGGCTGGCAAAACGCGACCGACACTTTATCTTTCCGGAGGAAACAAAAATTAACGCACACCGGTTATCTTTTCAGTATCACCGGGCATTTTTTCACAACCCCCCACACGAATCGCTTGTTTGTAAAAATTTGTGTTATTTAGAGGCTAATGAGCGTGTGAATAATAGCAGATAGGCATGCATGGCAGGGACTCAGACAAACCCGCTTAGAAGAACACAGGGAGAGTGACAAGGACGGAGAGAGGGAGAAAGAAAGGGGAGGGGAATTGACATTAAAGCAACACAACAAGGAAACTACACTGCAGAGACACAGACGCCTTCATTTTATGTTTTTGAATAATAGCTGGAGCTAGTGTGGCGAAGTGTATCTGTGAAATCTGCCGTGAGCTCACCCCGTAGCCTTAAGTGCCCTGAAAAGGAACAGCTTTTGACCGAGTTGGATTTAAAGGCGCTCTCCGACGCTTTCAGAGATATGGGTGAGAATAATGAAACAGGGGTTTTAATTGTAATTCTGAGTAAAATTAACAGTGGGGACCAGGCCTCTTCTTGCGGAGACAGCCATGCCTAATGGGACGTGAAAACAAAGGCCAACCGCGTGTGATAGCTTAGCGGCAATTAATGAAATGCCAATTTAGATGATCTTTTGCCTATTTTGGCCCCTTGAGATTTCTTTCACCAAGGTATGGATTGTCTTTATTGTGCAGCGGTTATGAATGACGGTGGCTGCCATTGCAATAGAGCCTCCATTAAAGTCATTACAAATTATTACAGAAATAATAGCCATTCACAATGGGCTTCCTCCTGATGTAACTTTAATATTATATTGAAATGTTTAACTGAAAGTCAAGTGCTTGGCTAATACTGAAGTGCTTGACCCCTGAATAACATGACCTTTCACAGAAGGCTTTGATGTGGAGATGGAAATTCATGTATCACATCATTTCAAGATTGTTTGGTTTTCAGTATTAAGATTAATAAATAAAAATGTATCTGCTATCTCTCTAGTGGGATGTCTTTGCAACATATTTAGATACCTGTATGTCTGTGTGTGTGTGTGTGTGTGTGTGTGTGTGTGTGTGTGTGTGTTTGTTGTTGTTGTTGTTTTTTGTTTTTGTGTGTGTGTGTGTTTTTTCCCTCAGGCTCAGAGCCACCCAGCTCTCCACAGGTGGTGGAGGATGGAGGTGAGGAGGATGAGGAGGAGCTGAGCGGAGGAGAGGAGGCAGAGCTGCGGTCCAGCTCTGGCCGTGGCTCCCTGCTGACCCGTAGAGGCATTACCCTGCGAGTGCTGCTGAAAGATGGCCTGGTGGAGCCAGGGGATGGAGTACTGTCCATACATTACCTGGTAATAACACACTTTACAGCTGGTTATACTGCAGCAACGTAGCTGTTGTATTATGATCCATTATATTGTATTATACTGATCAAAAGCAGCATCATGTAAGGTTGCTCTTGTAACAGATGCAGGGTTCATGCACCTTTAAACCATGACCTTTCCCGTCTCCACAAATTTTGTTTTAGAGTTGCCAATGAAATGGTGGTTTTGACACTGTATATGTTGTTAAAGTCAGCCTATATTTTAAATAGTGGATCTGAGGCTCTCTAGAAAAAATGACAGATATTCACCTAGATATATTCATTTTTAAATTCCAGTCTGAGCTGAGACAACACAGTTTGAAACTGGTTTGACCAAAATGTGGATAGTATTTTTTAAATAAGCTATTTTCATCTAGACTGAGACAAACTGATGATGATTCATGAACACAAGCGCCGTCAACACAATGGTTCCATCCTGTTATATTGTTGAACTGGTTAGTCAGTCTTAAACAGTTTATGCTACATTAGTCAGCATAATTTTTATCCAAAAAAGGGCCTAGGGCCTGGAAATATTATTTTCAGATTTATTGACTTTTCCAGGTTTTTCATGATTGTATTTACCCCCTACATATTAAGCACATGTGGCACATTACTACAGTCCAATGATAATAAAGTAGAAGCACCTGGCAGTGGTTTTAAAGAGGTGAACTAATGCTTATTTTTTTGCTTTTACATGACAGTTGTCTTCCTTCTCTCTCCCCCCCTAAGGGTAAGAAGTTTGTGGGAGATTTGTTGAATGATGGGAAAATCCGCTGGGTGGAGACTGGCCAGATTTTCAATTCTCCCAGTGCCTGGGCAACACACTGTAAGCGTCTGGTCAACCCGGCCAAGAAGTCTGGCTGTGGCTGGGCCTCGGTCCGCTACCGGGGACAGAAGCTGGTCCAGTACAAAACCACCTGGCTGCACAAGTACCAGCCCAGTGCAGACATGGTAAGAAGAACAATGAGATTAAGCAACAATAAAATGTTTTTCTATGAAGCAAGTACTTGTATAGAGGAATATACAGTGGCCTTGAGATGGCACAGTGTAACTTTCCAAAGCGTGGGATAATTAGTGCATATTGGCTATGGAAGATCAAGATGGAGACAGGGCTCTTGGTTTCAATTGTGCTTGATTGTTGTCATGTAGAGAGAAGAAAGGAAGAATAGAGGAGGAGGTACAAAATGAGTGCTGATTATGAAAAAGGGATGTGATGAGACAACAAACGGAGATGAAAAAAAAAAACGAGAACTTGTTTGATGTGAAATAAATCTCCATTAGAGTCTTCTCTGTTTACAGAGGAAAGGAAAAGAGCTAGAACAACCTGTGAAATTCATAAATCAATGACGTGCATTATAACAGTAAA
This sequence comes from Neoniphon sammara, assembly GCA_900302535.1. Taxonomy (NCBI): domain Eukaryota; kingdom Metazoa; phylum Chordata; class Actinopteri; order Holocentriformes; family Holocentridae; genus Neoniphon; species Neoniphon sammara. The sequence goes on along the minus strand of OMKZ01007368.1, from coordinate 65,834 downwards.
GAACAAAAACATAATTATTGCACACCCAATTCCCACCCCAAAAATATTTTCATTGCTCTTTCTCCCTGTGATGCCAGAGCCTGGTTAGCGAAGAGGATGATGATGAGGATGAAGAGGAAGGAAAGACAGCTGTGCAAGCTGATGACAAGAACAAGAATACCAAACCTGGGTTGCATGGTATGACCTATTCTATTCTATTCTGTTCTATTCTATTCTATTCTATACTATTCTATACACAGGGTCATGTAAAATTTACCCTGCTGTGCCATCTAGATTTCATTCGCTATCCTCAGAAATTAAATAAGTTGCATGAAAAGTTGCATGAAAAATGAACACTGGACAAGCTGCTTTGTTTTATTTCTATTTCTATTTCTATTAAAAATAGAAAAGAAATGTTAGATGAAATCACGTTTGTTGTGACAGACATTATGGTGCCACGAAGAACCGACAGAGAGAGAGTCCCTGTCAGATACTGCACCTTGGGCACCAGGGATGCTGCAAGGTACTGGCTTTTATTTGGACAGTGATCAATTGTATGTGCTTACTGTATTTTGCATGGAGCGAATTAGGTCATAATTTACGTTTACTTGTATCCTCAGAGATCCACACACACTAGTGGAGCTATCAGCCTTCTCAGCCATCAACAGATTCCAGCCTTTCAATGTAGCCGTGTCCAGTAATGTACTGCTGCTAATGGTGAGCGACAACCAAACTGTATGTTGAAGAGCCAAGTCACTGCCAGAGAACTGTGTCAAACTGAATCTGTTGCTTTTTTGTCCTCATCAGGACTTCCACTGTCACCTGACCACCAGCGAGGTGGTGGGCTACCTCGGAGGACGATGGGATACCAACACACAACGTGAGTGTACATGGTCATAGCCACTCATAGAAATAAGACGTTAAACATAGAAATAAATAGGGGTGTAACAATTCATTCGCTGTATCGGTGCACTGATTATACATTTTGCCGATTCAACTGCATCAATCTGCTAAAAGAAATAAATAGAATGAATCACTGTGATTTTAGCCTGAATTGATATGAAATGCTTTTAATCGAATCATTAATGATTCTTGTACATGAAAACACAATAAATGATCGGAGGAATGTACCAATCTTTGCTGTCTTTCAGTGCTGACAGTCTTGAGGGCCTTCCCCTGTCGAACCAGACTGGGAGACAGAGACTCTGCTTCTGCGGTGGAGGAGGAGGTAAGACATGCATCTACAATACAAGGACTGATGCCTTAGAGATCCACAAAACCTTCAACGGAAATGCCACCCATTTTAAAAATTTAGATATTATTCCTGTGCCCAAGGCCAGTTCACTCAACATTTGAGGACATGCACCACTCTTTCCTAAAGACAGAAACCAGAGAACCAAGCCTTGAATCTGTAATGATCTGGCTAAATGTGTAAGAGTTTTGAGAGCTCTTGCATCCAAATCGAGTTTAAGTTCCACTCTAAACCTGCAAGCGATGCTAGAATAAAACTTAAAAATGTATGTGTGACCACTCTTAATCTTATGGCTCCACAAAATCAGTGGCCCATGCTTTGCCTATGGAGCAGCCCCTGATTTTACATCTTACTGACACCACAAATTCAAGGGTTTTCTCTCTGCCTTCTAGCTTCAGAAAAGTTTGGTGCATGTTCTCAGACGCTGACTTAACTGTCCTTGTGCACATAAATAAACATATGTGAATTCTTGAAATTGGTGGCATTCCCTTCCAGTGCTGTGCGTGATGTGCGACAACAGTTAGCAACAGTTCAGCTCTCCACTCTGACTTGTTTACAGTGGAAGCAATACATGAATGTCTTGATATTTTTGAAGAAGCCTGTCCTGATAATTTCTGTCTTAGCATATATGTAGCTTCTTTTATTCATAACAAAGTAGGTCCTTCAGTTTGTTTATATTAGATTGGATTTTAGTCAGTTTCTGCCGTGATTGTATTGTTCCAGATCTGTCAGAACCTGTTCATGCGTGGGCTGTCTTTGGTGGGCTGGTACCACAGTCATCCACGAGGTCCGGCACTGCCTTCGCTCCAGGACATCGACTCCCAGATGGACCACCAGTTGAGGCTGCAGGGTTCAAGCAATGGCTTCCAGCCCTGTTTGGGGATCATCTGTGGTCAGTGCCTGCCTTTGTACGCATGGAGCTGGTGCAATAAGGCTTGGTCTAGGCAAAAAAACATGATAATTTATTGATCTCCATGGGGAAATTCTGTTTTTGATTACCTCTCTTACAAAGGATAAGCACACTAAATCAGCTGCAAAATAGGAATTCAGTGACTTTCTCAAGGGCACTTCATCATCATCATCATCATCATGGCAGCTGCTTACTGACACAGGGTTTGAACCTGGGTTGTCTCTAACCACTAGGTATGAAAGAGCTTGGGGCCCCTGAGCTTTCAACCTTGTTTTCTTTTTCAGGTCCATATTATCATGGCAATCAAGGTGTGGCATCGACTATTACACCATTCTGGGTTGTACCACCACCTGAGGTGAGGACTCAGAACTGAAAAGACTTAAACCATGCTTCTGATTTTGTTTGACCTTATGTACTGTGTAACTTTCTATTATGCCTAAACGATGTTAAATTTAAACAGATGTCAGTGTGGCTGCGGTTTCCAGCACTAACTTTACAGCTGGAGATTGATTTCATGGGTTTAGGTTACCTTAGGCTTAGGTTACCTTTCAGTTTTCAGCGGTTCTCACCTGTATCATCTCTCTTCCCACAGCAACGCCCCAATGACTACGGCATCCCAGTGGCTGTAGAGGTCACCTATGTACAGGACAACTTTCTCACCAGTGATGTCCTTAATGAGATGGTATGGCACTGACACTTGAGTTCACTGTAGCTCAGTTATCACTATAGAGTAACACTGTATACACAGACATGTAGTTTTATGAAAATTGCTAAAATGCTCAACATAAATAGAGGAGTGTGCAAATGATCCTATGCTGCAGTGTTTCCAGAGCACACCATGTTTTCAGTAGCTTGTTACTTTGCTACTCCACTGTGGACTCTCTACAACATGCCATTGTGTTCTCAGCTGACATGTAAAATGAATTCAGCCAACCACTAGTAGACTGTAAGTGGCATCTCAAATGTTTATCAGCAGACTTCATGAGATGAAGTGAAGCCTGTGTGCTGGCTCAGGCAGAAGTGCTGTGCTCTGGATCAGCTGATGTGTCAGCTGAGATCGCGCATTGCCTTCACTAATTGGATGGTCTATTTAAACTATCAAACTCACCTGCTTATTCTCTGCTGCTGTTTGCCCTGCAGCTACCTATACATCTTACACCCCACCACGAATCAGCTTCCACCTTTGGGTTCCTTCATGGTTCCACGTCAGGTGTTGCAGCTAATCTCTTCCTGCTCTCACGTTTGGCTGGATGTAAATCACGTTTCAGGCAGTGATATGAAACAGAGCCTTGATGCCAAATTAAATGTTTGTTTCTAAATCTAAACCCAACCCATTTCTTTTATGTATCCAAACTTAACCCTAACTGAAACTGTTGATAGTCTACAGAGTTGATTGATAGTAATTTGAGTACGTGTACTTGAGAAATAACCTAAAGGTAGTTGACATAAATTACAGTTTGCTGAACATTTGTTGAAAAGCTGAAAATACCAGCTGATAGTCTGTTGAAACAGTTCTTGCTGACAGCTGCTATATCTCAGGGTAAATCATTCAGAATCAGCAGTGGACAAGCAAAAAAGTCTTTGTAGTCATTTTACATTGTATTTTTTATACTGGAAGTCAATATAAAAGAATCTGGCTGTTTGTATTTCTTCACAGATGCTGTTGGTTGACTACTACAGGGTGGCTCCTGACTTGGTCCAGTTCAACCAGTATTGGTGTCCTGATACTACAATGATGGACAAGATCAAGGTAGGATGGGTGGGAAACCTGCAACGCACAAGACAATCAGCATTTTCAATTTACATTTACAGCCTCTATGTGGCTGTGGTCTTAACTGGACACATATTCAGTCACGTTCCTGGGAACCTTGGGTATTCCGGGACTTGTTTCATTTTTCTTTATCTTCTTCCCTCTCAGGGCTCCTTGAGTGGCCACGCCCCCAAAGACCAGGCCTACTCCCAGATCTTGGAGCACGTCTACAGTCAGCTGAGCAGCATTCAATGAGTCGACCCTCTGCGTGTGTATGTGTGGCTGCGCTCCATTTCAAGTTGTTCTTTTTCGTACCTTTGTGCAGATCTGACAGGACTTGCATCATTAACATACATTGAGACGACTGCTTGACCAACGTATAGATGCCTTGAATACTCTAATGACTGAGTGATATTTTACTTTGGTACATTATCACAGTTTAAAACACACTGTGGTAACTCTGATGGCACTAAACCTTTGACATTAGAAGTGTGTATACAACACTGGTGCTGACCTTTTTGTCCCCTCTACTTACTCTAAAATTAAAAATGGGCAAGATGCCCGAGAGACAGAACACAAAACTCACAACTGATTCCCACATTAAACAGCTCCGGGTCAGAAAATGTGACACTAATGAGTGTTTCAAAAGTAAATGTTATACCAAAGTCAAATATTGTTTTAAGGACACTAAATAGAATAGTTGTCTGGGCCAGAGAACAGACTGTGTGTGAGTATGTATATGTGGATGCACAGTGGCCTCTTACATGTGGACCTATGTGCCTGTCTGTGTCAGTATCCTGTGGTATGGGCAGATATTGCCAGATGTGTACAATATACAATTGAATGTGCAGCAATTGCCTTTATGGACTAAAACAAGTAGTCCGGTAGTTGGGAAAATATTGAAAATGGTTAGAAATTATTAGAATACTTTCTTTGATCAGCATAAAAAAATGTCAACATTTTCATAGGTCAAAATATTTCACATACAGTAGCCTTTTCCCTCCGTGAGGTTCTAGACTAAACAGAAGAGGTTGAGCGGGACGATCCCTCTATGGCCTTCTATCACTCTTTCTATATTAGCAAAGTATGCAGAGGTTTGAGTGCCAGGCTTGACCCAAGTTGTTATCAGCATTACTTTGATAACTTTAGAGGGGTTTCGCATTCCTCAGGTCAGATTGGTGCTGCAGTTTGGGACAAGTGATTTGATTCCATCGTGCCAAGCAAGTTCAGTTTTATCTAGTAGCTTATTGAACCAGGTGTGTGCGTGTGTGCGCGCGTGTTGCGAATGTGCCCATCTACTGTCTCCCTGCCAGTTTTTGTGAGACATCAGTCCTCTTGGTCAGGACAATGATTTGCTTCCTCTTTACCTGTACTGTACTGTATTTATTAATAACTGTGGATTGTGTGATGTACAAGTATGAAAACAGAGCAATGCCTTAAGCCTGCTGACTGACGATGATCCACACAAACCATTAAAATATACACACTGGAACTATTTAAACATGACTATTTGATCTTTGTTGACTCTGATTCTTGAAAAAGAAAGATAATTACATCCTACTACATCACATTGTTTTCAGCTGTGTGTATTTTTTGCACAAGAATAAGTCCTTTATTTTGTACCTTATGCATCCAGTATTTGGCATGACTGAAATAAAACTTAAATGCCAGGCATAATTGGATATAAGAACAACTTATAAATCACGAGAAAGTACTATTTTTTTCTGTTTATTTGTTGTAAGAAGGGGGAGGTGGGGGACAAGAAAGAAGCAAGTACAAATACTTTGATAATAAATGACAATATTGCGGTTAAATTCTGTACTCATGGCATACCAAAAAGTAAAAAGGCAACTTAAACTAAGACATACATTTACAAGGTATGATATAGGACTACATGCAAAGATTAATTTAAAAAGTTTGTAAGGTCTTGTATATAAAAAATAATACTAAATAGAGCCCGAGTGATTTAATGCTGTTTAAAGAGCACTTAAGAGAGATTAAACATACATAACCCTTTTTAAAAATCAGTGGGTCACTTTTCTGAACATGGGTTAAACCTAATTCAATTTCCACTGGTGGTGCTTGGTGATAAACAAACTAGGCCAGTCAACCCATGTCCAGGAAACTGCCTGTAGTGTCACAAACACTCATAAAGTACTCATGCATCTACATCTGTACACAGGAAAGTGCCAGTGGCTAGAAATTCAACCAAAAGTAAAGAAATTCATGACCATTTGTTAAGTAGCTAGGTTATTTTGGTTGCTGTATTAGTTCATTTTCCTCCTTTGTTTTCTAAAGGCACTAAAACAAAGCTACCAAATGATAGTGTGATCCAGTCAGCACCAAATATCGGCTTTCAACTTACCCCTGCACTTTATATGACCATTGAAATGCACTACGATCAGACATGTAAACATATCAGTGGGACCAAACCCAGGCATGGGGGAGGTGGTTTGGCAGACTGGAGTGACGGACAAACAGAGATAATGTAGGGGAAATATCAGGACTAATAAATGTAACCAGGAACTACAGTAGCAGAACAAGTGCAGACATATCGCACCCTGAATACAGTGAGAGAGCATGCGTTTGTCATTCACAAAACTACTTTAGAGGCAATCCAAAAATCAGCTGGATTGAAGATAAATGTTTGGTAAGGATTAGTGTTTGGTAAGAGAGGCTCTCCAAATCAATTAAGCTGGAGAACAGCTTACAATGTATTGTTCCTTTTCCCTTTACGTCCTCCCTTTCACATTAAGTCTTTCCCTCATACAGTGTATGTTGGATTAGACACCCTCTGCAGGTACGGACTACAGCTAAACACAAAACAAGGAGCCAGACTTGTCTGAATAGTTAATATGACTGAACAGGATTAGAGGAACAACACGTGTTTACATCAGGCCCTCCTACTAACAAATACAGAAGAGTTACAACCAATGTGAATGATCAGAATCACAGGGTTAGAGCATGCGTAAGATAAACACTCTGCAGAGCAAAGATGAAATGTTCACATTCTCCAAGACACAAAGCCAGATAAAAACAAAGGGACAGTTAGTGGTGCACATGAGAGACTGAGACGCTGCCCGCAGCGTTGTCTATTCAGGGACTGTGTGGAGTAAACAGGCGCTTAAGACAGGGCTCAAAAGACTGAATAAAAGAAATGGCTTTACACACTAAGACAAGCAGGCCCAAAATTCATTGAATATATGGCTATACTACATCATATTTAACAGTTTAAAATAGGTCTAAATGGTGCATAGGCCTACTATGATAGTTTCTATTGCATTTTATAAGGACTTTTTGGCTGTATCTCCTCTATTGAACAGACAAGGACATAATCACTACATATGACTAAATTACTGTGTAGTACTAAGACAACCAACTAAAACGTTCAGTGAAAAAAAGGTGCAATGTTTGCATTTAACTTTGGGTTTGTGTGTGATGGTGAGTTTGTCACACACACATATCAATCTCATTTGAGGACCAAGGTGCAATTACAACATTTTCTCACATATTCAAGCAGTACTGCTCTTACAACTACTATACAAAGTTGACGCTAACATAAACCAAATACTGAACCAACACAAAAAGCCCACCACATGAGACCTGGAAGCTTCCACTGAAGCTATCGAGAGCACTGATCGCTGGGCAAGGACAGCTGCGTGGTGGAGTTGTTATGGATCATAAAAAGAGTATTAAAATGGGCTGAACCTAAAAATGAAAACTCTACATCACAAACCTGAGGCTCATGTGTCACATTAAAAAAAAAAATCTACCTGCAGTATTTTACAGATCAAACCAGTTTAACTAATTTTTTTTGCTAATGTGTTAAAAGATTTGAGTCACCTCAATGTAATCCTCAGTCAGGCCAGCAGGTGGCATCAGGAGATGAGCTCCGGTCCTCTAATGGCACAATCACTGAAGTGACTTCATTTTAAAATGTCTTACATATGAAATGAGAAAGGTGATCAGTCAAGTAAAAAATGAAAACTACTGCAATGTTTAAGCTGGCATCTCTAGTTCTCAAAAACTTAGTGTAAGCTGGTGACAAACTTGACTTTCAAATAGACTGTAGATTTATCCTTGATCACTAGGTTTACTTCTTTCAAAATCTCTCTTTCCCGCATCAGTTATTTGTGGTTAACAGAAAACATTACCTAACAATGTCGAGTACATCAGTTAGTCCTCTAAAATGTAACTGAATATCAGATTATGGGTGATGACATTCTGTGTCTGTCTTAGCATAGATCCTTTTACCTTTGGGTGGGACAGGTTGATAATGTTTTATTTTCTGTTCTGGAATGTGAAAAGCCACCATCTTCTGAATTTCCCACCTTCAAAAAAGTCCAGATGACAAAAAGTGCTCGTCTGTGATGATGCTGTTGGTGTTGAAGGTGAAAATGAATTTTGAATGAACCATCCCTGGCTTCACTTTCCTCCCTCCCTACGTATTTTCCCATTTCCATTTCCTTCTCTTCAGTCTATTTCTCCTACCCACTCTCTCCCTCGCTCTGTCTGCAGCAATCTTTAGTGTGGCAATGGAACAATGACCTCCACATAGTTGAGAGGGAAGAATCCTGATTGGCCGTGCAGATTTCCCTCGTACCAGTTCTCGTCGATCTGACTGGTCAGGGTGATGATATCGCCCTCGTGGAAGCCTAACTCTCCCTCGTTCTCTGGCTCAAAGTCGTACAGCGCCTTACAGCTTGGCTGCTCTGGGGCTGAAGAAGAAGGACAAAATAGAGAGAAAAAACAAGGCAGATGGGAAGAGAAAGAGAAATAGGTTAGCTCAAATTTCCACCCAACCATTTTGCTTCCTGTGACACGTTGTTGTGACACACTGAGGAGCCACAGCAGTGTCAGTTTCTGGCAGAGGGTTATCACACTGCACACTGTTAGCATGGCTTCCACATTGAAGTTCATACATCACTAATGTATGTATGCTAATATTTACAATTAGTAAGTGGTACAGCTAGATCAACCGCAACATAGCATTACACATCCAAGTTTATGAGTGCTTAGAGAATGAATCATTCCCAGCTGGTAACTTATCCAAAAAAAAAAAAAACACTGACATCTCCTGACATAACAGTTTCTCTTCAACTTTTCTCCTCCCTCTCCATCCCATCATTTTCTCAGTCCAGCCCCTTTTCTGTGATGTCACATAGATCAACTGAGGAGAGTAGGGCTCCCTGTACAGACAAACTGGGCTTTTTGTCTCCCAACAATTTCCTCATTGTATCAATTTTACCCCACAGACTGTTGGTTCAAGGCAAGCTAGAAATGGGGATTTGAGCACTCTCTCTGTATTTTTCTACATATCTTCAGTGTCAACCTATACCACTTCATCATTACCAAGAGATACTTGAATCTATTTCCTACTATTATCACCATGACTACTTACACACGAGTTATGCTGATGAGGTCATCAATTGAGCTAATTAGTACATTAATTAGCAAATATTTCTATGTTAAAGCTCTTGTTTTCACATTACACATGGATGGTTTTAATATGATCTTGGTATCTTAAAATATTAAGGAATTACAGGAGTTTCAATAAAATCCCCAAAGTCTCCTGGGATAGGTTATATTATAAAGGGAGCCCTTGTAGTGTAAATATGAAGTTACTACTATGTTTTGCTTTTGAGTTACTGTGTTGTCAGTAATGTGTCTATACACAAACAGAAACACACACACCCAGATGGCACCATGACAACATAATGTCCCACGTGCCAAGTACCATGGTGGCGAGACATAAAAATAGGAGTAGTATTTCAATTGATATAGGTGTGTAACAAAAGCTGGGTGTTAAATGAGTGTGTAGCATACTGTTTAGGAGTGAATATTCATTTTCAGAACTCACTAAGCTCAACTTTGTGTCACACTGAAAAGCTAAAATATGTTGCTTGATCTGAATTAATTTACAATTGAAGGTGACCATCTGATAATAAACTTTATTTATATAGAACTGTTTAAAACAAATGTATTTTAAAGCATGAAAACACACTAGTGCAAGAAAAAAGAAACACTACAAGATAAAAAAAAGGTCATGAACGTGGCAATCATAAAAACACCTAATGAGAAAGAGCTTTAAAAGAAGAGATTTAAAGGATATAACTGACTTTGCTCCCCGATCAATGCAGGCAGAGTGTGTCAAGGCCCTTGGGCTCTGGCTGCAAAAGCGCCACCACCTTACATCTTTAAAATGGGCTCTGAACGGCCAGGAGCAAATTCCCTGAGGATCTGAGGCTGCATATTGGCTTGCAAAAAATTATAGGCCTGATAGGTAGCCTGGGGCCAGAGTGTGCTGCGCCTTAAGCATTTTCATTAATTTTCTTGCTCTTTTTTTCTGGACGTTTTTCCAATAGTAGTTTTTTTTATTCATTCATGGTGGAGTCAGGTTACACAACATGGCCTGGGAGTATGGTTGGAGATGTTCTGCATATACTACTATTGAAATTGTTACTATTTACTATTGAATGTCACTAGCTAGATAGCACACAAGTGTACTCAAAGAGCTTACACTCAACATTTTTGACTGACCTGACTGATCTGCCAGTGGAACACCTAATATAAAGAATGAATAACCATATCAAGGTCAGCAAAGGATAAGACCCAATTCTATGGGAAGCAAGGGGGCACAACTGAACTGTCCTGTTAACGTGGTCATCAAAACAGGAGTCAAAAATCACACCCTCATTTCTGCAGGGTTTACAAAGGTGGACAGATTACACAGAAGCACCTTGATGGAATAAGGTGGACCAAACAGGAGACAATCACAGATTCTTCTCATCAACCCGATTCTTTATCAATTTCTCAACTGTTTCCTGCTGTATACATTGTTGTGGAGAAGACTACATACAGCTTTAGGAGCTTTAGAACTTTTTGTTTTGTTACTCAAGAAAAACACTGATGTGCAGAGATACTTTGGTCTCAGAATTATTTTTCAAAACAGCCTTAGCACATTTGGGTATAATGCCTTGAGAGAGCACAGTCCACAGTCCTGCTGTTTTGACTGTTGCTGCAGAACAAATGCAAATAATCTATATAGATAATAAAGTAAATTATGGGCTTTGTGTCCCACGGTATTGTTTGGCTTGGATAACACGAAACAAGCTCTGAAGAAGCATCCAACTGTTCAACACTGTTAATGATTGGTAAGAGGTGTTGTTAGTGCAGGGGCTTCAATTATTAATTATAGTGAAATGGGTATTTCGGAAATAGGACTACATCAGAGCCACTTATCAATATAAGACAGTGGTGAATAGTGTCAAAAGCTGCACTATGATCTAAAAGAATTAAAATATAGCAGCATAAGCCACAAAGAGGAGGTCATTAATATCTTTCAGTAGTTCAGTTCCTGTGTTATGAGGGGTTCTAAAACCTGACTACAATTTCTCATGATGTTATTCTCAAAAATGTTATTGTATAAGGACTGAGATTAGATATTTTTTCAGGAATGGCTGAATTACAGCGTGTTTAAAGAGAAATATGGATTGAGCCAGTGGATAGGGAACTGCTTAAGTAGGCCTCTTTTAGGAAGATAGTTTCTAAAGGACAGGACGCTGATTTCATATGCCTCCATGCAAGTTAAATAGTAAATATACAAGCATCATAAACCATTAATTATATGGCAATTTTTTTAGAGGCAGTAAACCATCCATCCCATATTGCACACCAGTAGTTGTTCAAGCACTCTGAGCCATTTCTGGTACAAAAAAACACAACAAAACGTAACCAAAAATGGCCCACACACAGTGTGTGACTCACGCAATCTGGGTTTCCGAAAGGACAATCTGGCGAAGTGGAAAGATGCCTCTGATGATATTACAGGAAAGAGGAACAAGGTCAACTGGAGAAAGTACAGCCAGACGACAGGGCAACGGCAGCCCCCCACTCCCCACCCCAACCTATTGTGTGTGTGTGTGTCTGTGTGTTTGTGTATGCGCGTGTGTGGATGCGCGCTAGCAGTGTGCATTCAGTGCCTAAACAAATATTCAAATATTAAGTGCATGGCAAAATTTATGAGGGCTAAAGCAGATTATGCAAAAAATGCACATCGCTTTCTGCTGTCTACAGCGCTGACTGGTTGCAGATGTTGAGAAATCATGTTGGCAAGAAGGGTATCCCATTTTGGCTTCTGCAATGCTTCTGAGGAACTTGCACATACAGTATGTAGTCATGCTACTCTTCCTTGTTTTCCGTGCCTTTTTTGTGTGGTGACAATAGCCAAATGAAATAATTGCAACTAAAAGCGGATGAGGATGAGTACACACTAATGCCACAGAGATTGTTTTTTGAATGACATCAGAAGTCCTGAAGTGGCTGATTGTCAGCCATAACACATATCTAGCCATTTTTATATTAACTGGTTAGTTCCACAAGAAATATGTCAATATTAAATAAAATGTCAGTGGCCAAGTTACAAAAGTTGACACTGGTCCATCAGGACAAATAGTAAGATATAAATTTTTATGACATCCATAGTAAGTACAGGCCAATGTTTCTTACCTGAGTTGCGTGATGGTGGAGGGGCAACTGAGGTTGTGTAGCCACCGTTTGATTGGTCATTGTCTCCAAAGTCGAAGATAGGTTTGGGTTTGGGTATGTATTCACGTCTTGGTCGAGACTGGGCCTCATTCATCCTGTTCAAAAAGACAATGTAATTTAAATCTTACATTTCAATACATCCACACTAAATAAGAAATGTTTCTGTTTAAAGTTGCTGTTACTGAAGAAGCAACACACTCAGACAGAAAATGGCTATCCCAGGCAGAAAGCTGCCAGGTTACAAGCACACCTTATGTTTGTATTATTGTGTGTGAGGTTTTATTCCTGTACCTGTCTCTGAGTTTGTCAGAGAGCTCCTCCAAGACCTGCACAGCCTGTCTGTGGTACTGCAGCTGGGACTCCACCAAGGATGAGAGCTGGCTCACCTGCTCTATCTGAACATGCACACAAACAAAAATACAAGATACCCATTAGGGCTGACCGATAAATCGTATTTTTATCATCATCGCGATATGAGCATGCGCAATAAACATATCGCAGAGGACTGCTTGAAATGCGATAAAAAATAAATAATTAAATAAATAAAAAAACTCATCATGCGCCATGCATTCACTCAGCATTGGAACATATGACCAATGAGACTCAGGTCTGGGTGCATAGTGATTTGGCCAATCAGATAAAGTCCTGGCCTTCCCTTAGCTAATCTCAACTTAATTGGTGTCAATCAATTGCATGGCGACAGGACTACGAGGTTAGCTAGTGTGATGGCAGGAGGGAGAGAAGAGCAAATCTAAAACCTTGCCATCGCTGCGAAAAAAACAAAAAACAAACAATTTATCAGAGTTTTGAGAGTGTGACTCCTTACGAGAAAACGTCTTAACGCCACGGGCCTTATAATGGGAGACGCAACGGTTATTTAAATCGCTGTGTTTAATTTATTTTTAACTATTTAAGTTGTTTTCTCCCATGTTTACCCCAGATCACCACTGTATGCTAAGAGATGATGTTGAAGAGTTCAGAAGAAAATATTTTAAAGGGGGCAGGAGAAGTTAAACTTTTACATTTTTATAGATGTCTTTTAAATTAATGTTTAATTGCCTCAGTATTCATATGCAGTTTGTTCAGTAAAAGCATGTTTGAAATACTTTCATTTTATTTATTTATTTGCTGGGCATAGGCGGTCCAATATTTGGGGTCTATGGTAGCAGTGTATCTATTAAAGCAGAAAGACATAGGAACTGTATAACTTAAATATTTATTGCAAGTCATATCGTCATCGCAATATTGAACAATGTTATCGCACATCGCAGATTTTCCTCATATCGTGCAGGCCTAATACCCATGTCACCTCGCTACACTTATGAGTAAACCGAGAGGTATGCCACTGGATACTGAGTTTCATACTCTGGTTAATAAATGACCTGACCAACAGTATGAGCATTATGTTTAAACAAACCCCACCTAAGTACAGCTGTGAGAAGGTCAAACTTCAATGCATATGAGCAGCTACCATTGAGCAAATTCATTTTATGAATATTGATTTTTAATTCAGTGTAGCTAATTTGGTGATTAAATGGACTAAAAGAGAAGAGACTGAAACTAAAGCAAATGATTGTAGACTTCAGGTAAGAGTAAGCACTATCCATGCCGAGAATGTCAACAGATCAGGTCCTTGATACTGAAACTAACCTCTGAGCCGCTGCACTAATACAGTATAATAAACACATATCAGTTTGATGACTGAAGACAACAACAAGGACGTGGACGTGCACTGAGAAACGTGTGCTATGCTCTTTTGTACACATAAGTCCCTTTGCATGAAAAAGCTCCTCATTAACATAGACACAGACAATCCCTGTTCTCAGAAAGTAAACACCACAACCAGAGACTAAACAGCTGTAAGCCCTTAAATTCTCTGTACAAATACACACGTCCTTACATCAGTCTCCAGCAGGTTGTACATGCTGGTCTCAGCCACTTCCTTCGACTCGTGGAACTTCTCCAGGGCCTGTCGCACCTCCTCGTCTGGGATCTTGCCCTGGCGCTTCTTCTTGTAGTCGTAGTCTAGGCGACGGCCCTCCAGCTTCTTCAAGTGGTGCTGAGGAGGACCCATCATTTCTAACAGTTAATTTTAATGTTTTCTCCTAGGTTTACCCCAGATTTTATTATATGTGTATCTGTGTATTATATGTGTAAAAATTAACAAAAAATAATTTTACTACTACTTTATGCAACACTTTTTCCTAGCAACTAATAAAACCAAGAGAAGATTTTCACATAGCTGATTTTTTTATCATAAATGGCTGTCTTCAAAGACCAAAAGGAGTTGAGAGATACTAATGACTGAATGTGGTTCGGGTTATTGATAAATGAATCTCTTTTATATTGTGCTCATTTTGCACCTACTGCACCCAATACAGGGAGCAGTGATCACAACTGAGCATCAGGTGAAATATGAAAACCCTGAGAAATGATTAAGGGGGAAACTAGGAGAGAGGAAGTCGGCATAGATGGCTCTTAGCTACTTTTTGCTTCACTTGGTAACGTGTAACTGATATCTTATATCTTGTTACTGCATGAGACGGATAAACAGTCAAAAGGACATATAGCTTATTGGCTTATTAAAGAATGTTACAGTGACAGATACCTGTATCTCTCTGAGGTCTTTGTCACAGAGTCCTTGCAAAGGGTCAATGAAGTTCTGTTTCACATCAATGTCTAGAGAGTCTTTGACCTCCGCCAATCTCTTCATGGTTTCTCCAGCATCTACTAGTGCTCCGCCTGAACAACACAACACATTACTAGTTCAGCCAAGTAAACAGATTTATAGTATAGTACCACAATAATAGCACAGTGTCATGTAACTATCAAACCACACATAGAGACTGTGACACAAAAACACAGGCACAGACACGCAGATACAAGGACAAAATTGAGAACAGGAAAGTAATTTCATATGCACTTTGTAAAATGTTCTAGAGCAATCTGTCACAGGCTACCACTGTGCATCACAAATATACCGCAGATAGACAGGCAAGCATAACCACAGACACTCCAAACCCACAGTAACACATCCCAACATTTCTTGGCCAGTAATTAACTACTCTAAACCAGAACACACACACACACACACACACGCACAGCTTACCAAAGTTCGTGTCTTCTCCCAGTTCCCGACCATACTTGGCCATACACTCCCCTAGCAGCCCCTCGGCCTGGGGATACCCTGGGTTCTTCACCTGACCGCGGATCTTAGACATGGTGTTCAACATGGACAGCTTTGCTCGTGATGCTGGGGAGGCGAGGGAAAAGGACGCGAAAAAGGAAATGAGAAAAAGGAAATGAGAGAAGGTAAGAATGGGAATATAGATAAAAAGGGAACACGTAAAAGGTATCAGAGACAAGGTCATAAAGGAAATGACACCTTCAAGGGGAGGTTTCAGGTTCTATACTGCAAGGTATTACTGTGTATTTCTATTGTAGTGATGAATACTGCAGCACTTTACAAAACAGCAGCACACATTTAAAAAATGGCAGCACAAATTTCCATCAGAAAATCTGCATGCGTCGAAGCAGGTTCTCTTACCTGGGTTGGGCTGTAGGTACTCTGATGTTTTGGAGATAACCTCCACTACTGCTTTACTGGTCACATCTACTTTCTACAAAACACAGGGAGAGCACACACACACACACACACACACACACACATGCAAACACATCACAAGTGTACAACAAAATTGTCACAGAACAAGGAAAAAAAATCACAGTCAAAAAAGGTAACCTGTGAAACGTTGGATCTTTTTTTCAATTCCTTTGAGTTGTGGTTTTTGTGTGTGTGTGTGTGTGTGTGTTTGTGTGGAGGGAAGGGGGGGGGGGGGGGGGGTAAATTACT